>OZ029926.1:15010569-15228069 GCA_964023275.1 Norana najaformis | reverse complement strand
CATCATCATCATCATCATCATCATCATCATCATCATGTGTATATAGCAATATAAGTGTACATGCACGTAATTATATATTAGCTTTGTATAACTGCATATGTATATCTATACAGTATATGTAATATTTCCTTACCATTTTACTGACTGAACATAAACGCCTTATTAACATACTTCACAGAAATAAGAAAACAGATTGATATTCACAGTGATTTTTTGTGGATGTCAAAATGACATGCATATATGGCTTCGACGATTCGCCTGGCCATCATACGTAGGGCCTACGGCTAACTATGGAGAGTCTCGTGTTTTTTCGGATTCTGCATAGATGCTGGCCTGTCACATGCCCAAATGTAGCAGTGAAAAAGAAGATGACAGTTGCTGATGACGTCTTCGTTTTTCGTGCCTACAGCAAACGCATCTCCGTTTCTCTCTGTCCATCTCTGCATGTGTATAGGGGCCTACATACTTTGATGGTTGACTTTGCGCTATAAAAGCCATTACAAGATGCATGGATTCGAATATCAAATCGGATGGAATGGAGTCGTTCATCTGACGACAGGCCAGCTGGAACCCACGCTATATAGTTTAAATTTGTGCTGTAAATTATTATTATTATTATTATTATTATTATTATTATTATTATTATTATTATTATTTCTGCATTTACTAGACGCCACTATCTACTGCCTTAGCATCAATCGATGGCACCGAATAATTGTGAGTCAAGGACTTGCTCAAGGTCACTACACAGTAACCGTCTCGGAGGAAGCTCGAACCCGTACTCTCCGCTTAACAAGCCGAGAGCTCTACCCAAAATGTTAACTTAGCATCTATATAATACGATCTATCGAAGGACAAACTGATGGGTTGCTTTCCCCATGAAAGACCACACTGACTGACTGTCAAATTCGTTCATAAATCAGAATGCAAGGGTTCATATAGCACAAGTGTACGCCAACATGTCGTGGGCGTGACTTCGTCTCCATGGAGACCGGCAGAGCAGTTGGGTCACTGCGGAACCATTTATTCCTCCACTGAGGAATTCCATTATATATTTTAGCAGAATTTGTGGAAAGCTTGAACATTTTGACCTTGAAAATTAATATTCCCAAACTGGGTTGAAGCGAGGACCGACGCAGAGACGCAATCTTCATATCAGCGGGGTGTCGCCAAACGTAACGTGCTACGTATAAGTTTAGTAAAACTAAAACAATGATCTTCGTAAATTGTAATCTACACAGTCACTGTAATAACAGATTTATAGAGCGCCTATTCACGTGCAGCTTCTTTGGATCTGCCATTGCTTCAAAAACAATTTAGATTCTGGTCGCTGCTCAGACGGAACGATTTGCTGTGAAATCGTAATCTCGAGATTTCTACAGCGCCCCACAAAAGCTAAGTCGCGGAAAAAACTTATTCACAGGCGCTCAGTCAAAACAAAATCGATAGTCAAAAGTGTTCGGTTCCAGGTCAAGATCCAAGAGTCAGGCAGTCAGACAGTCGGACGGCGACGGTGGATGTTGTTTAAAATTGAAGCGAGAAGAGAGATAAGGGGAAAAGGAAGAAATCGTTGAAGCCAAGCTGGCATCTCACTTGCTTACTTAATAGTAGGCATATTAGTAGCACATTAGTAGCACATTAGTAGCACATTAGTAGCACATTAGTAGCACATTAGTAGCACATTAGTAGCACATTAGTAGCACATTAGTAGCACATTAGTAGCACATTAGTAGCACATTAGTAGCACATTAGTAGCACATTAGTAGCACATTAGTAGCACATTAGTAGCACATTAGTAGCACATTAGTAGCACATTAGTAGCACATTAGTAGCACATTAGTAGCACATTAGTAGCACATTAGTAGCACATTAGTAGCATATTAGTAGCACATTAATAGCCTATTAGTAGCATATTAGCAGGCAGGTGGCGTTCGTCGAAGTTCAGCGAAATGGGCAAAATGACTTGCTAATGAAAACTACTCATTGTCGCCAATACGATGACAATAAAAGCGAAATGAAGCGAGGACTAATTACATTCAAAACATGTGCCACAGTGAATTCACCCACTCACACACATCCGTCTATATAGGCTCTATATATGTTATAGAGATATATGTATCGTTCTCTCTCTCTCTCTATATATATATATATATATAATCTATATATATTATAGAGATATATGTATCGTTCTTTCTCTCTCTCTCTTTATATATATATATATAAATTATGCAACACTTAGGCTTGTTATCTGCAACATTATATGAGAATGAATGCTTAGCAGTAAAATTATATACACGAATGCCTACATGAGTATTTCAATGAAAAATTGGATGTGTGTGCAAACTCTTAAAGTACTGTCTGATAATAGAGTACATATGCATACATACATATATAAATACATAAATAAATACATGCATACATATATATATACATATATGTACATACATTCAAACATACATACATACATATACATACATAAGTTACATATATACATACATATACATACATATATACATACATATATACATGTATACGTACTTGATGTGCCTATAGGAGTAACAGCAACTTATGTTGAACTTATGAAGAGCCACATATTGTCTGGCTACAGACCACAATCATTGTACAACCGGCGGCTATTAGAGTTCAGACCACATGGTTTTGCAGGTAATGTAATGGTAACTAACAAAATGGTTTGTACGGCTTCTTCTAAGAACGTCTCAAAAGCACTCAAAACTTGTTAGTAATATGGAAAGAGCAAGGTTGTGACGCGCCAGAGGTTTCCAATGGGGCCGTAATTAAGCGGAACGGAGCGAATTCTAAAGGGAAGATTGCTGAATGAAGACTGCCCAATGCAAGAGGTGCCGCCACACGATTAGACGCATACGGTGCAATGAGATCATCGCTGAACGCATTGACTGGCAACTACGTTAAGCAGACACTGGACAAAGCAAAGCTCACTGACGTCAGCAACAACCAAATTGGTTCCGGAACTGACGTCGCCAACTTTAGACACAATGTAGTAAGACGAATTTTAAAGCACCCTGTTGTCTTTATACCAGTATTTTTTATAAGAAACAATATTTTAGTAAGTGTAAAATAGAAATCCAAGCAGCCAGTACATATGCAGTCTATAATGCAGAGGTAATTACGAGGAAAAAAACATGAGTTGGACGAACTAAGCGCCAGCAAACGGTATCGACAGAACAGTTCTATATGTTAAACAACTTCCCACTTCATAGTCACGTGAATCAGCCACACTGTATATCAGAACCATTTTCACCAGGCCTCCGTTGGCTTCAAACCGGTCTTTGAAGATCACTCGCACAAGTATTACGATCTCGTAGAGTAGAAGGCAGTGAGTGTCTGCCGAATAAGTGGCCCGTGATCTGGTCCTCGCGATAAGCGTGATAGATTGGCCAGATGCACAGTTGAGCTTTGACTGTGGCTGTCGAATCCGGAAGAGAGGAAGATGCGACATCTGCATGGATATCTCGGCAAAAGTTCTGCTGGCGATCTTTCTGCCACCATAACACTTTATATTCCTGAAGGGGTATATCTACTTTCTGCCACCATAACACTTTATATTCCTGAAGGGGTATAATTACTCTTTTCTCATGCGGTTGCCTTGCACCCCTGCATCGGAAGTTGATCTAAGGGTATCGTGAGAAACTGACCATTCGATGAAAGTTCATGAAACCCTCAAAAGATTGTCCAGTTGCTGGACTGCGCCTCGCTCGAAATATCCTTCAACCTTATGCGCGACCACGCCTCTGTGAAGAAATGTTACTCTAGGAATGTGATTAATCAATGATTTCCTTAACGCATATACCCCTTACGTTTCCGCTGTTTCCAGGCGGACCCAGAAGGAGGTAGTCCCTCCAATGTGAGTTTAGGGAAAGGGACACGGTGGATTGATCCACCTTTGCACACCTCTGCTTTTCTTCTTTGTACTATTATCTTATTATTTTTGCATTTATTACGCGCGCAAAGTAAGTAAATCTGAACCTGCGGCGATAATCTGAATCTAAGGCACTGCCTTTGCAAAATCAGTTGGGGGTAGCATGGCCGGTGTGCCGCCCTGGATTCGCCCGTGTTTCCAAACCTCTTGAGCGTGAATATGACTGGCTATAAATTATAGATGTAGGCTAATATATTCCCACAGTTTTACACATATATTCATGCGCAGAATGACATATCTATCGGTGATGCTATGACTCTAAGACAACTTGGGAGGAAAAATTCGCTGTTAATCGTAAAAGCAAAAGAACTTCTAAAACAACCTTGAAACAAACTAACGACTTTAGAAAGAACGCTATTCTTAAAATCTTTTAAAAACCAAGGATAAAATGCAGCAAAAAGAACCAGCAAAAGAAGAGCGAAACTGACCCACCGGAAGCTGGTGTCCGGCGCTTAGCTTTTAAGTATCGCTGGGGGCGACCTTGTATGTATGGATGCGTTTATAGTCTGGGAATTTTGTAGCGCCTTTGGAGAGTCCATCACTTAAGAAGCTTAAGCGCAAATACAAAATGCATGTATTCGTATCTGTTATGCGCATATGCACACCTTCCCGTAACCGTAAAGAATACGGATATGACTGCGCAACGCTTATAAAGATTAGGTCTACCTTTGATCAATGAGCACTGTGGTCTCCAGACGGACATGTGTGTTATACCACGGAAAAGCCACATTATTGTCTGTAGGTCACTACATGCAGCGCTTGCCATCAGTTCTGTCAAGTAGACGCATTCGAGCAACGCACATCAGTGGCTGCTGGCAGTAGACAGTGGGCTTCTAAGAACGCAGCGCCCGAATATTCATATACGAAGGAATGTCTACAAAAATGTGTGTCTATATGGAAGCCACATTCGTTGCGGTTATATTTTCAACGACCTCGGTGAGCTTTTAAAAGCCATCATCCATTTCAGGATTCAGAGGCTACGCTGAAGCTTGAAATGAATAAAAACCCAACAGCTATATGTCTATTGGCAAATCCCCTAGACGTAAATAATAAGCAAATACCCATAAATCCACATAATGTACCCCTCGCGTTGAGGTCTAGATTAGCAAGGGCGTCGGCACAAGGTAGGCCCAAGCCCATTGGGCCAGAGGTCTTTGACCTCCCGCTTTTGAGGAAAAATTTTGATCTCATCATTCGTAAATTCGGTATTAAATATCGCCTTTTCTCACTTGTTTCTTCACAAACTTCTGAATCCGCGCATGTCCATAGAACCCCTTTTCTTATTTAAACTATCTCCGCAGCAGATTTTGGCCAAATCCACCGCATTGCAGACCTTCTAGAAGAGAGGCAGCCTACCGGATGCGTTGATGTTAAATTTTAATGTCGTATTTCTACATAAAATATTCTTTCTGACTGTTAAATTTTTTGTTTTAGCCTGCGATTTTTTATTTTCTGACGCAACATTTGCCTTTTCTGCTTCTAAGACAAGTTTTAATTGTCATATTTCTTGTTGCACTAGTTGACGCACTGAAATACAAGCGCTTGTGCTATATAATATAGTATTCGCGTTGAAATACAACTCTGGTCGTTGTTGACTAGGCCGCCATATCTGTGTTTTGTTTGCGCTGCCCTTAATCACTGCTAATTCAAGCACGAAGTGTATATACATCTATTCTACATAAACAGCGTCTGAAGTTGGATGCTTGTAAGCCGACATCACGTGCGTTTGACTCCTTTTTTCTCTTTGCTATGCATGGAACATTAATATATTGTTGTAATTCTTCGTCGCTGGCATTCTTGCGCTCGAAGGGTAAATCAATCAGCAACAACATGGCCTTCGTCGTTCGTCGCTTCTTCGCTTCCCCGTTAGATAACGATTTTCCTTCCTCTTCAAGTGAAAGCGGATTCTATCGACGGACTGAAAAACTCGAGCTGAGCTACGAGATCAGGCACATCGCTTGATTAATGACCAAGGGCTAATGCATATTGCGGGCTGTGGTCTGGCTTCACCAGCCCGACGGATAAGTAGGTAAGTAAGAAGGCATCGCCAGCGATTAGAATTTGAGACAGGCTAATTTTCAAATGCAGTATTAACGTCAAAAGCAGCATTAATGTCAAATGCAACTTTAATGTCTGATTCGATACACTGTCAACTGAATCGCAAGAAATAGCCAACAGCAGCGACATAGAAAAGCCGTCTTAAGCTTTGCGTCTTTACATATGTGTACTCGTTTGGAATTGCTTCGCATTTTCTTCCCCCCCCCCCCCGATGACATTACCTAGCAGTGAACTGTTTTTCATTGCATTATAGGTGTTGTGTTTTTCCTCTTGAACTATAACCTCTTCTATTTTAACACATAATCTGTGCTTGTGCTATATAACGAATGACTGTTCTTCTTCCTTCTGGCTGGAATTAATCCTTCCTAGGGGAAGGGTCAGCCACATGAATCCTTCTTTTCCATTTGTTTCTATCTCAGATATCTTCTTTCTTCAGTCTGAGAAGCTTTAGGTCTTGTTGAATCATATCTCCCCATCTCTTCTTTTGTCTTCCCCGACTGCGGCGTCCGTTCACCTCTGCTGTCATAATTCTTTTAATGCAGTTTTCCTCTTCTCTCCTCGTCACATGACCATACCATCTCAGCTTGGCTTCTTGTACTTTGTCAGATATGCATGCCACTCCCAATTTCTGTCTGATATACTCATTCCTTTTCTTGTCTTTCAGTGAGATTCCAAGTATCCATCGAAGCATTCTCATTTCTGTTCTCTCCAGCAGCTTCTCCTCTTTCGTCAATGTCCAAGCTTCTGCTCCATATATCATTACTGGTCTTATCATTGTTTTGTACACCTTTCCTTTGAGTTGAACCGACATCTTGACATCGCATAATACACTCGATAGGTCTTTCCATTTTTGCCACGCTGCCTTGATCCTGTTCTTAACATCATGCTTGCATTCTCCTTTAGCATTCATTATCGACCCAGGATATTTAAAGGTCTCTACTTGTTTCAATGCATTTCCTGCAAGGTCCTTGACCACAAGTGTCTCATCCATTTTGGAGCATACCATGGTCTATGTTTTATTTATATTTATTTTAAGACCATTGCTCTCCATTGCCCTCTGCCAATCAGTGAAACGCCCTATATAACAACTGACTGTTCCCTTATCTTAGTAAAGATTAATGTCCAACCTTTGTCATGGCTATTACTTATCTGTATTGGTTCTCTACTTTCTAGCCTATTCTCGTAATCTAGAATGTTCCAATATTATATCCCACTCTTCCTTAACGTCAGGCTTCTGTAGAGGCAGTAAATAGGAGAATAATCTATAGAAGTTCACATAGGAACAACTTGTCGAAACGTCAATCAGTGCATGGTGCTGATGGTCGCCTATGTGGATAACGACGCGGCTGAATGTATAGCTTTGTTTTCCACTCCATCTGATGTTAGGGGGGTCGATGGAAACGTTCTGTTTTGAAGAGGTACATAATCATCTTCGTCATCATCTTCTTTAGTCGGAAGTTGTTGGGTAAACTATTTTCTATTTAATGAAGAAAGATGAATTTCTTGCTATCGAATTTCCTTGTCTAGCAGCTGTGATCATTGTTGAACGAATGTCTGTCATCGTCAGTGTAATATTGTAGCAGCTGGATAGCTTTTTTCCTCGAAGCCTTCTCACCAACACAGTTTCGCTGACTCTTAGCTGTCGATTGCTAAGGCTTCGAAGTCATTATACATTTTCGTCTTCTGCTTAACGGTATTGTCGCGTGATTGTAATTTGGCGTATTTGTCAGGAAGAGATTTCGATATCTCAGAAATGCGACATCTGCATGGATATCTCGGCAAATGTTCTGCTGGCGATCTTACTGTGGTTTTGTGTGGTGTTGCCCTATAAGTACGAAGAATAGAAGTGTACATTTCTTGTTTCCATTTCTCATTCTTAGTATGTGCTATCCGGTGATTTCCTTAGAGTCCGCACGAATCTTTCCACCCCACCGTTTGCTTTCTGTCAAAAAGAAGCGATGGATCCAAGAATAAAACCGGAATAATGAACAAACTTTTGCAATGCGTCACTGTTGAAAGGATAGCCATTGTCACCTGTTACTGTCACTGGTATTCTGAACATTGAGAAAACTCGGTCAAATACTGGAAGCATTGCGTTGGTTGACGCAGTTGTGACTATCTCAACAACTGGATACCTTTGAATAGTCATCCATGATTGTCTGCTTGTAATTGGACCGCAGATATCAGCCAACATCTCCTGGCAAGGACATATAGGAAGTGGCGACATCTGCTGCTGTTCTGTGACAGCTTGGCAAGACAGACAGTTTCTGACTGCGTCTTTCGCCACTTTATCTGTACCAGGAAACAAAACTTTCTGTCTGTGAAGCTCCTTTGTCTTAATTACGCCCTGATGGCCTTCAAGTGCAAAGCTTATGACTTCTTGCTGCACCACAATTCGAGTCGGCCTTACATCTGAAAAACACCTGCACATCAGATGATAAGTGTAATTCATCTCTGACATGGTTGAACTGTCGAAGACTTGTCGACCTTCGACCTTCGTGCTTCATTCTAGTTGTCCGACTTAATGCATGAAAGATCCTTCTGCGGAATTCGATCAGACATGATTGCTTCCGCAATCTGTTCTAACGTCATGGCTTTAGGAACAGCGTTGCGAAAAATAAAATTAATATACTCCCCGGAGATATTGCATGATCTGTCGTCTCTGCCTCCTTGATTGGTCGTCAGATGTCGCGACATATAGCCAGCACGATTATCATTTCCAGCTTTATGGACGATTATGAAGTCGTATGGCTCCATCTTTCCATTTTGGTAGATAATTTGGGTTGATGATTCCCATATATAGCCTCGAGCGGTTTATGGTCTGTTATCATGTCGAAAGAACAGCCATAAAACATCTACGTGGACGCTCTAACTCCCAGGCGCATATCAGTGCTTTACGTTCTGTCTGGGAGTGGCGTGTCTCAGTGTCTGTCGAGGATCGGGTAACATATGAGACTGCTTGCATGTTAACTTGATCATTGAATTAGGCAAGAATAGAACTGAGACAGACAGGCTCCATCAACCGTGATGTACGACAGCTTATTCGGACTTTAGAAAGCCGAAATTGCAATCTGTCCCTTCTCTCTCTGGACTTCTGGCAACCGGACTTGGTTCTTGACGTGGCGTCTTTGGACTACCCCTCTGACTTGACGCAGTGCTCGTGGGTGAGCTGGTGTCCTGCGCTTAGCTTTTACGTAGTACTTTAGCAATTTTCAGTTTACGATTAAGATTACGATGCTGACACATAACAAACCTTGAGCTCGTCAAATTCTTTATGTGTAACAGGTCCCCAACTGAACGATACCTCTGCTTTGAATAGCCTTCTTAAAGGTTCCGACTTTGTTACGTAGTCTTGAATGAACCGAAAACTATAATTTGTTATATCTTTGTCTGTTCTAATCTCCATCGAATTTGTTGGTGGCTCCACGCTTGCAATAGCTTCAGCCTTTTCAAGACTGACAGCAGCGCCAAAGCTAAGTTCCCAAAGAAACTAAGTTTCATTTTGTTCAACTCACATTTGTTCTTATTATATATATAAGATTTAAAGCGCACTCCAGTGACTGTGTAATAACAGCAAGTAAACTATTGTCGCGTTTTGCGTCTGTTCAACCTTATACGATTATGTCGTCACTAATATTCGTTCTACCAGGAGTACCATCATATACGTGCTCTGTGGTATGTTGAAACACCTCGCTTGCTGAATAAATTCCAAAATCCAATCTCTTGTAGCGAAACAAACTGAAATGAATAGAAAACGTTGTGATGTAACGGCTAGCAGGATCTAGTTCCAGTTTTATCATAACCAGCACGCAGATCTAACTTCATTTCCGAGTCTGCCAGAGCACTGACGATGTCTTCTAAAGTTGGAGTTATATGCCGCTCATATATGGCGCATGTCAACACAAATGCATGCTTTATCTGGTTCTTTAGGCTTCACCGGTGTCAAGATGGACGACATCAAAGGCTATGGTTCGTCGACTCGTTCATTAATGCCTTAAGCAGCTTAAGAAGAAATTCAATTCGTCTTTCTCCTTCTTGCATATATAGGCTAGAACTGTACTCTTTTATGTTGTTGAGCCGATGGTTTATCACTCTTATCAGTGCGCAGTTCTTCAGCTTTATTACGTCGAAAAGCTAAGGATATTTGTTTGTGAGTCGTCACTGGATCCATTGGTTCTATGGCAGGGATGTTGATTTTCATCAATCCTAATTCCGTTGCAGTCGCAAAAGTCAGCAGCGATCCCTTGTTTCCTCGGGCAGTATGAAACACGGCGTTCGCGAGTTTTCCTTTAAATCTCACTTGAGTTTCACCCGAAGAACCTTTAATCTCAGCTGGTGATTTAGATGAATATATTCTGGTCTGCGAGCGACTGAGATTCGGAGGATTACAGAATATGTGGAATGTAGCTTCGTCTGTGATATTAACACCAGCGCGTGAATCGATCCTCATTTCAACTGGGAAACCATTAATAAGAACGCAACCCTATGGCTGTTTCATCTTTTTCATTTCTTCAAAAAGAAATGCGTACTGATCTTCATCGTTCATATGTTCCTTCATTTCTTCTCAACCTGATGGATTTGGTGTGTCTGTCGCTCTTTGCCCCATGCTGGGCATTGCATATCTCCACCAGGATGTGGATAATGAAGAACACAGTTACGACTCGGTTTCAAGACTGTGTTGACGCACTGGTTATCGTGATTGGTTTACCGTGTAATTGTCGGCACCTCTGTCACCGAAACCCATTTAAACGACCTTCGTCTGTCGTTCAGACGAATCCATTGCACGGATTGTTTCTGATAGAATTTTCAGCGTCATAGCCGAGTCTGCAAGAGCACGGGTTCGTAGGTTCGTTGAGGTGAACGTTTGAATTCTATGAGATTTTATCTCCGCCGTAAATCAACTGTTGTAAATCTCCGAAGATTTACAGCTGTTGGATAGTGAACGAAACCTTGGCTCATAAGCGTCCTGGTTTCATTGGTAGTTTGTCTTGCTAAGCGAGAGTCATACATGTATATATATATATATATATATATATATATATATATATATATATATATATATATATATACAGACACACACATATATATCGAAAGTGACGTTATTCTTTGGACTAAAGTGTTCGTTGAGCGCACGTTTTGTCGTTACGTAGACATGATTCTCTCCTGGGTCTACGTCGATCGGCGCTGCTTCCACAACCAATCCTTCAAAGATGTCGTACACAGCTGTTCCCGAAAGGGGCAGGAGGAGTACACGTTTACGCTTGTCGTCGGGTGTGTTGAGCGCCGTCCTGAGATTTTCAACTCCATCGGTCCATTTTCTTCCACCGAAGTGCCGTTGAAGAGTTGTCCATATCAAGCAAAAACGATGCAGATTGGGGTATTGCCACGAGATCCGTCATTTTTACTGTTTTGAAAAGTCTAAGTGGCTTTTTTCATCGCAAGATGTTGCGTTTTTCCTCTTCATCATAACGTCTTTTATTCTAACACATAGTCTGTGCTTACAAGTGCTTCTGGTATATATATATATGTATATATATATAACGACCAGCTGTCTGTTCCTATGTCTTACTAAAGACGAACGTTCAACCTATGTCATGACTATTACCCAACTGCCATATTATTCATTTATTATTTATTTATTGAAGGCACTTATGACGCATTTAATAACTCTGTTGGTTCCCTATTTTAAAGCTAATCCATCCCCGTAATCTAGAATCTACCAATATTACAGCAGGCCTTCTGCATTGCAAACTGACTACGTAGCATTGCTTTCCCTCGTGTAGACCCTTTGTTACTCTATTGTCTTGTTCTCTTTTCTTTCGTGTTGGGTTGCGTTGCATAGAATCGTATTGTATTGCATCATATTGTGTTGTATTGTTGTGCGGCTGATTGGCTGATTAACTATTGACTTAGTCAACTGAACGAATGCCTACGGGTAAGGAGAGCCGTGATTTTCATGCTATGCAAGATCGTCTGCATCGCTCCATCACAGTTGCATCCGGTGTCTGCCTACATGTCCGTCCGTCCGTCCGTCCGTCCGTCCGTCCGTCCGTCCGTCCGTCCGTCCGTCCGTCCGTCCGCCCGTCCCGTCCGTCCGTCCGTCCGTCCGTCCGTCCGTCCATCCGCCCGCCCGTCCGTCCGTCCGTCCGTCCATCCGCCCGTCCGTCCGTCCGTCCGTCCATCCGCCCGTCCGTCCGTCCGTCCGTCCATCCATCCGCCCGTCCGTCCGTCCGTCCGTCCGTCCATCCGCCCGTCCGTCCGTCCGTCCGTCCGTCCATCCGCCCGTCCGTCCGTCCGTCCGTCCGTCCGTCCATCCGCCCGCCCGTCCGTCCATCCGTCCGTCCATCCGCCCGTCCGTCCGTCCGTCCGTCCGTCCGTCCGTCCGTCCGTCCGTCCGTCCGTCCGTCCGTGTCTCACACACATCGTCGCTCTAATTAGCTTTCCACGATCACGGCTCCAATTTCGTCCAATTTTCTTTGTCCTATCGGCTATTTTATAGCAAACGCTGCTGGTCTTTGCCTCGACCCAGTTCTGCTGCTCTGACCCAATTTTCTTTAGCAAGATAGAGCCATGTATCAGGGCGTTTCCTTGCTTTGAAATGTCCACCATAACCGACCACAAACTGAATAACAATTATCAGTCTTGACTCCTAATCCTAAAGCTCTAACTTTGTGAACTATTAACATCTAAAGGTTAATGTTATTATTATTATTATTATTATTATTATTATTATTATTATTATTATTATTATTATTATTATTAAAGAATTAATCTATCAGCAATCCAAAATGTTTCCGTTTTTATACAGTGCATAGACCTTGCTGATGTTACTAATAAATGAAATGAGTACCTAATACTGAACGTGTCCTGAATCAGCTTATATGACTGCCTGGCGACAAACATAGTGCGGCACGGTGGTCTAATGGTAACGCGTTTGGTCAATGATCGTGCGGTTGCGAGTTCGACTCCGTGATTTGACCCTGGGCAAGTTGTTTGCGCACACCTTGCATCTGTCACCTGGCAGCATAATTTCGTACCGACGTAAGCTGGGAAGAAAACGGCAATTCCTACGATGCACTGGCCCCGCGTCCATGACCTTGGGATTCGTCCATTGCCGACTCAGGGTCCAAGAAAAGGAGATGAGAGCCTATCCTACGTCTCACTTGTGGTATACTTTACTTTACAAAGAAAGCTGTAAATGTCCTGTCCTTGGTATCGAAAGTCTGGACAGAGATTGTTACTGGAGCAGCAATGAGCATAGCTGAGCGATAACAACGGACAGACTGGAAACGACAAGAACTCAGTCAGGAACTGCGATTAAATGTGCGAGAAAAGTCAAAGGTCGACGGGCTTTTGAAGGAAGTGCCGTTAACTCCCAGACACAGGAAACCGAAAGACAAAAACCAAGGAGAGAAATTATTGCTGATTGAACTTCGAATATGTACATAGATACTCCATTATCACTTCTTTGTTCTCCTTCTTCTTCTTCCTCCTCCTCTTCCTCTTCTTTTTCCACCACCTCCTCCTCCTCACCATTACCATCACCACCGTCATCACCAGCTTCTTCTTCTTATTATTATTATTACTACTACTACTACTACTAATAATAATAATAATAATAATTATTATTATTATAATAATATTAATAATAATAATAATAAATAAATAAATAAATAATAATGGTGGTTATGATCATTAGTGGTAGTGGTAGTAGTAGTAGTGGTAGTAGTAGTATTGCTGTTCTTTTTGTTGTTGTTATTTATGGTATGCTAACCCTGAAGCTGTCGTTGAGGAATCCGTAGATGAGTGGGTTGACGAAGCTGTTCGACATGGCCAGCCAGTGGACCGAGTAGTAGACGGCGACGTAGAATTCCCTCTGCGCTGGCGTCTGGTATTCAATTAACGCCGGATGGAAGTCGACGACGAGGATGAAGGCGTGCAGAGGAAGCCAACAGACGCCGAACAAAGTCACGACGGTCACCAGCATCTTGATCACCTACACACGGTCAACACTGACATCGTCAGAGTCATCGTGGTGGTGCACGACAGACAGCAGTCGACAGTGAACACTTTATTAACATTTACGGCAGTTCATGATGCAATAATAACAGTCACGTTCGCATGTTTATATATACACCCTTGTGCGAATTAATTGAAACAAAGCATGTTTTCTATATTACTCGTAATCGTGTACTCAAAACAAACACGAAAAATCAGATCATTTGTTTTGTTGGCTGATGTCAGCAGCTACTATTGCATTAGATTTTAGAATCCTGTCCGACCGCCGTAGTGTTCATTGGCTGATGCAATCATTACGTAAGCAGCGACAGTATTGCATCAGCTTTTAGAAACCTGACCAGATGTGATTCGACCGCCGTGCGAGATGGATGTGACACCTAGGAAGCGTTCAAAGATCGTCACTCTGCACGAAACCACAGCTAAGACGTATCGAGAGATTGCTTCAGTGGTTGGTGTGAGTTTAGCAACTGTCAGCCGTGTCATCAAGTTGAAGCAGGAAACCGGATCGGTTTCTCCTAAGCGTAAAGGAAAGTGTGTCCGTAAGAAGAAAACAACTCCTACAGATGACGCTTACTTGCTTCGACAAAGCAAAAAGGATCCCCGCAAGACGAGTGACTCATTGAAAACGGATTTGAAGGAGAAAGGAATCGAAATCAGTTCCTCTACAGTTCGCAGGCGCCTTATTGCAGTCGGACGAAAAGCCAGAAGACCTGTCAAGAAACAGCTTTTAACCACAACAATGAAAAAAGCGGTATAAATGGGCAAAAAAGTACAAAGAATGGACGAAAGACCAGTGGAGAAAAGTCCTCTTCACCGACGAAGGCCATTTCCTTGTACAGGGCCAGCGAAGTCTGCATGTTCGAAGGTCACAGGGACAGAAGCTTCGTGATTGACACATCAATCAGTCTGTCAAGCACCCACAAAAGAAGATGTTTTCGGGATGCTTCAGTTAGTATGGTGTCGGAAGCCTGGAGCCAACAGAAGGAATGATGCTCTCGCCACAATGTATTGAGGTTCTCCGAAAGAGAGTTATTCCAGAGCTGGAAACGAGGTATCCTGACGGTACTGGGATATTGCAGCAGGACCTTGCCCCCCGTCACACATCGAAAGTGGTGAAGAAATTCATGACAGAGCAGGAAATACAGGTACTTGATTGGCCAGGGAATTCTCCAGACATAAATCCCATTGAGAATTTGTGGGCTATATGCAAACGTCGCCTCCGTGCTGTAGACTGTACGACTATGGAGAAGCTAATTCAGGCGCTGATTCAAGTGTGGCACAGGGATCCGAAAATCAACAGTGACTGTTCGAAACTAGTATACTCCATGCCAAACTGTGTTCAAATGCTGCTTAAAAATAGAGGAGGTCATATCCGTTACTAATGTACTGTACGTATATGTGAGTTTTGCACGTGTATATGTGAGTATTTTACACTAAACTACTAAATTCATTGCTTGTTTCAATTAATTCGCACAAGGGTATATATATCACATATATATATATATGTGTGTGTACCTGAACATTTATATAGCGCCTGTTAGGTACCTCTCAGAAGCACTGAAACATGGCTATATTACAGTTCTAAAATGGTGCGTCTTGAGTTCAGCTGAAAACGCTTCTCGTGCATCAAGTGGAACAGTTCGGATTTTCAGACGAAGATATGGACATGGACACATCTTTATCACTTCTTATTTGTTCTCCTTCTCCTTCGCCTTCTTCTTCTTTTTCTTTTTCTTCTTCTTCGTCTTCTTCTTCTTCGTCGTCGTCGTCTTCTTCTTCTTCGCGTTCTTTTTCCTCTTCTTCTTCCTCCTCCTCCTCTTGAAAAGATGGTCCATTGAACGAGAAAGCACGCCGAGCTCGAGCACGAGATCGTAGGATAATGAGGACTTCACGGGCTGCAGAACACAACACTCGTCAACCAACCTGACCGGAAACTGGAACACAGAGCTCCCTGGTGCACTCTAAAGCAGTACCGACTATCGCTGCTCCTCCCAAGAAGAAAGAGGATCTAGAATCTAATTCTTTCCCCAACAGGGAGCCAATTGCAGTGTTTCTCGCAAATATCCCGACCGGGCGAAAATTATGGCATGTGAACCACGATTCTGGCGGCTCTGTTAACGACAGACCGTAGCTGATGTAGGCGGTGGTTCGGCAAACCTACGAAGACACTTGCAGTAAAATCCAAGTGCGTCAAGATAAACGAGTGGATCAGGGTCAAGGCCGCGTCTAATGATACACTGCGACGTATTACTCTATATATATAATTCGTAATTATAATTACGAATTATAATTAATAATTATATAATTCGTCTGTCTTTTCATCACCGTCTCTCTCTCGACTTCTGCGTCGTCCGGAGTGAATTTTTTCGAGTATTAGTGACTCGAGCTCCTCTCTCTTCCACTCTCAGTGTTCCGCAGGTGCATGAAGACTGTACTGTTTAAAACAGTGATTTTACTTGTTCGATTCGGGAGCGCCTCTGTTGAGTTTATTCTCTAAGAGGTGCTTTATAAATCTTAAAGTACATATACAATTACAATTACTCCTGATCGGATACAACTGGTAGTACCAGGGCCTGCAAAAAGAGGTCATATGACCCGCCATAGTTAAATTCTTTTCCAACAGAACTCCAAAGTTGCGGACTACCCGTTGTGATACCCAGCCTGGGAACTCGGCCGATTTTGTAGGACACGGTAACCGATTAGTTAGAGCGCTCGGCCTGTAATGCGGAGAATAGCCGAGGGGGTGCGAGCCTCCTGTGAGAAGGTTACTGTGTAAAGGACCTCGAATAAGCCCTTCATTCGCAATTGCTCAGCGCCATCGATTGATGCTTGGTCATTAAATAGTGGCGCTTAATAAATGCAGAAATAATAATATCGTCCCCTTGTCCACTTCTGTTCTCGACTGTCGTATGCCAAGCCATATGCATTGCGTTGGGATCGAATTCAGTCTCAGCCGATGTTAGGATATTAATGGCTGTGCATCATCAACGATATTCTGTGCTTTTGACACATAGTGGATGACACGGATGACGTATCCGGGTGGTCAGATGGATGACATGTCAGGGTGTGTAAATGGATGACATGTCAGGTACAACTGGACGTCATCAGCGTATTGACGAAGCTTCATGATTGATATTAAGCTGGGTCAGACCGGCTGTGTACAGAGTGCACAGAAAGGGCCAAAAAACAGAGCTTTGAGGAACACCGAATGGAATTGATGCCCAGACCCAGTTTTCCCAACCAATAGCCGCCATCATCATTCGCTCATCCAGGAAGAAGGTGAGCCACTCTGTAGGTTTACCAACCACTCTCTACGATGCTTTAAGTCCAGTTGATCATTTTTGATTACTGTGTTAAATACTGAGCTCACGTCCAACAGAGAAACCAGTCTCAAGTGTCCAGCGTCCACTGACAGTCATCAAACCCGATATGAGCCGAAACATAACTCTCTCGTAATCGTAATCGTAACTCGAGATTTCTACAGCGCTCAACGAAAGTCAAGTCGCAGGAACCAGCTTATTCACAGGCGCTTAGTCAAAACAAAATAGACAGGCAGAAAGGGGTTGGTTCCAGGTCAAGATTCAAGCCAAGCAGGCATACAGTCAGACGGCCATGGTGGATGGTGTTTGGAATTGAACCGGAAAGTGAGACATGGAGAAGATGGAGAATCAGGATGAGATTGGTGGAAGAGGAATGTTTTCAGTTATGAGTGAAAGAACTGCACAGAAGTTGCAAGAGGTGAAGTGTTGATGAGTTCGTATGATGGGCCAGGTAATTGTCGTAATTCTGGTGGGAGTTTACTCCCGTGAGATGGGGCAGCTATGGCTATGAAGCGATTTCGTGGAAGGGCCTTCCCTGAAGCCTGGCCGCAGCTTCTGCAGTAGGTAGAACAACTCCGGATAGAGCAACATTTGCTCGTCCAAAAACTCCCTTAATAACCTTTAATACGAACACAAGAGATTGGCCAGTAGCTGTTGATGTCATCCGGATCCATTCTCGGCTTCTTAATTGATGACCCGAGGGATAAGAAGAAACGCCTACATGTTGCGCAGCTCTGGTCTATGAGACGTCGGACGGCGTCTCATGCCATCCGAACACTGAATTATGAATACGGTTATATACACACATACATGTATATATCCATTGATGCTGGGCATTACATAATTACACTTATTTATCTACACTTAACCTAGCCTCATTTAATATGTATATATATATATATCAACTAGCACCTCTAATGTAGATAAAATGCGAATACAGGCAGATTCGCTACAATTTATTCCGTAGCGCATTTGGTTTGTAATCCAACGATTCCGGGTTCGAGCCTGCTGCGCGGACTCCATGTAAAGGCCCTTGAAAAGTTGCTCGCAAACAATTGTCTCTGTCATCAAGCAGTATAACATGATAATGGCGTATAGGCTGGAAGTAAACGGCACGTCCCGCTATGCACTTGCCCGTTTTAATGGGTGCCGCACCATTTAAGGTCCCCGTGTATGTACCGTGCTAGCCCGAAATTAAAATCTCTGAAACATAGCCACTCTCATTATGCGAACCGGCATCCTCACGCACAGAGGCGTCTTGACGTTCGCGTTAACCAATGTAGCTAACCAGGCCAGCCGTAGAGGTGCCGCACTTTCGCACTTCAATTCCCATATATTTGGACCGTCCTCGTGGAACAATCTCCCATTGCATTTCCGCACGGTTGCGTTTGATTCTGGGCAGCAAACTGCCTTTAAACGCACTTGTTTGGACAGCCATGTGTGCAGCGCCTTTGTGAGGTATAAATGGCAAATATATTAAGTGTCGTGTTACAGACATACGTATCGTAATTCCGAAATTTCTACAGCGCCCAACGAAAGCCACGTCGCGTGGACCAGCTTATTCACAACTTATCCACATATCATATGCTTCTTTTTTCGTCTGGTTTTGGATTACAACGAATCTGTTTTCACTGCGTCAGATGCCGCTCTGTTTGCGTTAGACACGACTAGACAGCCCTGTTGATTGTTCAGGGCTAACTGTGATACGAAGTGGGGAAGTCCTGTGATACAGCCGCGTCCAGCAGGGGGCTCAAGTTGCGTTTGACATGTTGTTCTCGACTGTTCTCCGTTCCATCTGTAGCTAAGCAAGCGCAGCAGATGACGTCTTTCGTTGCATTTTCTGGTCCTCGCTTCGTTCTTTGTCCCATATTTACACAGATCAACCTCAGTCAGTCTGGGCCTCTTTCTTGTCTTCTCGTTTTGCTTTGCCTCTTTCTTTCTTGTTACGTTCTGTTTTCGTCTCATTTCTTAAAGCTCCACATTCCGCCTTCCATTCGTTTTCTCTTTCCTCTAAGTGTCTTTGTCTCTGTCTTTCTGTTGTCCTCTCTCTCTCTCTCTCTCTCTCTCTCTCTCTCTCTCTCTCTCTCTCTCTCTCTCTCTCTCTCTCTGTATGTGTGTCTGTTTTGCCTGCCATGTCTCAGTCCTTCAATTGGAGCCGTGAATTGGACATGTGCGTGTTACCGACTGCTAACAAACTTTGTTTTGAGAAACGCCTTTGTGTCGAAGATCTTTCGATGTCCCAGCGACCTAATCCCACGTAAGGACATCGTCCCACCCACCCGGGCCCTCTTATCTATACGCACATCGGTCGCAATTCCCACCAGCTGCTCTTCCAATCTCGGCCACAACACAATTTCTGCCGCCGAGTGGCTTACAGCTGCCTCCGCCTAAATTAGGCTTTCCACGTCGCTTTCTTACTCCGATCAATACTTAAGTGTAATTGTAATCGCAAATGGATGAGGTAAGGTAAGGTAAGAAAAGAAAAAGTGAGGTAAGGAAAGATAAGTAAAGGAAAGAAAGGCTAAGGAAAGGAAAAGAAAGGTCAGGTAAGGAAAGGAAAGGAAATGTGAGGTAAGGTAAGATAAGGAAAAGAAAGGGCAGTTAAGAAACTGAAAGGTGAGATTAGGTAAGAAAAGAAAAGGCAAGCTAAGGTAAGATAAGGAAAGGTCAGTTAAGGAAAGGAAAGGTGAGTTATATAAAGGAAAAGTAAGTTAAAGCAAGGAAAGAAAAGATGAGGTAAGGTAAGGTACGCCTCTTATCCTGTATCATCGGTAGTTCTCAGAGACGTGGTGTCGGGTTTTAGGGGATAATTCGGCTGAAGAATGAACACATCAACATCATTCCCAATAGCCGCAAAGACTATCCTTAGAGTTCATGTAACTTGACGACGAAATGTCAATCTCAAGTGACTCACATGGATTCGAATCCAGGAGCTGAAAGGCAAACGCGTTAGCAGTGATTTGAAAGCACAGAGTCTGTTTACCTCTGCTTTTCAGGACGCGAGGCTTCATTCAGTGCTGTGGTTGTTTCCGCCGAAGAGGCGACAATTAGTACAGCGTAATCTATACAATGGTCAATGTATTTCTTCTTTTGTTCTTTTGGAACCAATAAAGTTTTTCAATCATGAGACTCTTGTGGGCAGAGCGGAGATGGCGTGAAAATAAACCCCGAGGGGTAGGGAAAAGAGGGTGACATATGTAGACCAAATGGGAAGGTCGAAGTGGATAAGCAGTTAATACCCTGACCGAGACTCGAGATTAGTGAAATTTTGTATATTCAAGAATCTACGGTTTCTTTTAAGGCGTCGTTTGAAGCAGGTGTTTAAATGCCGAGCAGGAAAACATCGTCGCACCTCAGCAACGGAGGCAACCATTAGCATGCACAAACGCCATCCACGTCTCTGCTGTCTGTGACTCGTCAAAACCTAATCATCGAAAAATCTCGACGTTCAACCGAAACATCAGGCGACGACAGAGAAATTATGCCTATGGAATCTGAATTAAATGAGTCAGCGAATGACAGACTCGCCAACTGACGAACGAAAGGAAAGAGACATGGAAATGGAAATCTTAAACTACCACAGAGAAAGACACACGTACAATAACACAGACAGAAGAACAGACAGAAATTCCTAAAGCAGACAAACGGAAGGAAGAATGCGTGTGGACACTGAGGAACTTTAAGTAAACCACGAGACAGACAGAGTGATAGACAAGCAGACATAAAGGCAGACAGACGGACATCAGAAGAACAATCAGATGTGGTTGGAAATGAAAGAACTGAAGTAACCAGTGAGACAGAGTGATAGACAGAAAGACAGCCAGACAGACAGACCGAAGGACAAACAGATGTGGTTGACCAACTAATGGAAAATCTAGTCAGACAAGCGGAAAAATTTGTTTTACGGTGATCTTTCATTTTAACGGTGACTGCTGGGTAGAGATGGAGGGAACGTCGAAGCCGTATAGGGGAGGGGTAAGTGAGGGTTGGTGAGGCAGCAGAGAAAACAGGGAACATGTGTCTACAGCAGAGTTATTGCCAGATGTTAACGGACGAAGCGGAGCCAAATTGATCTACATGGCCACGGATTGCCTCCTACTTAATTCGCCAAAGCCTTCTATATAAGACTACAGAGGAAAGCTGCCCGTTCATTTGGCTACCCGTCGGCAGAACGAGGGGAGGAACGGACGGACGGACGAACGGACGGACGGACGGACGGACGGATACAAGACTCCAGGGAGGAGGAAATCAAGAGTAGCAAAGGGTCTTTCGTCGTGGGTATGTTTCCCAAAAGCTCTTCGTTTAGTGCAGGTGTTCACAGGCGTGGCGATCGGGCCGGGCCCTCTCCTACCGTCAGGGTCTCCTGACGGTCATCGCTGCCACAGTGGCGATCAGTCCACCATCAAAGAACAGTACTGTACGACAGACACTAGACTCTAGGCTCCTGCCACAGCACACTCCTTTGTTTCCTCCTCCTCCTCCTTCTCCTCCTCATTGTCTTTTTCCCACTTCCTTTCATCTTCATCTTCCTCCTGAATTTTTATTTTTGCAATCATCTTTGTGTTATCCCGATTCCGCCTCTTTGTTCTATTCCCATTACTGCGCCGATGCTCTGTCACCTCTTTCCTTATTCCACTTTCATCTGCTCCTTTTAATCTCTCGATCTATTTCTGCCATTCCCTTCCTGTCAGACTCCTCCTCTTCCTCCTCCTCCTCCTCCTTCTCCTCCCCCTCTTTCGCCTCTTCGTTTTTCTTCTGTTCCTCCTAATATGTATCCTTCTTTCTGTCTCACTTCCTATAACACTTCTTGTTTCGTTCCTATACCACTTCATATATTCCGTTCATTCTTAGTAAGGCGCCTTGTTGCGAGTCATAAACTATGGCGCCATAAAAGTTGGCGAAATAATAATAATAATAATAATAATAATAATAATAATAACAACAACAATAATAATAATAATAATAATAATAATAATAATAATAATAATAAGTTTTTTAAACTATTGATCTTCGTATAATAATAATAATAATGATGATGACGACGATGATGACGATGATGACAATAATAACAATAATGATAACAATAATGATAATAATAATGATAATAATAATGATAATAATAATAATAATAGTAAAAATAAAAATAATAAAAATAATAATAAGTTTTTAAACTATTGATCTTCGTATAATAATAATAATGATGATGACGATGATAATGATGATGATAATAATAATAATAGTAAAAATAAAAATAATAAAAATAATAATAATAGATTTGAGCTTGTGGGATATGGGATACTTTATAGCGTCCGTGGATCGTTAAAGCGTCTAGGGTTTACTGCATTCGTGACGTTCGCTTCATCAGTCTCGTCCATTCTCCGTCACCCGATCTACGCAACCGAGAGGGCACTTAAGTGACTTTGCCATCTGGAGGTGCGTTCTTGTGTTTGTTTGTGTCTCTGTCTTTGTATCTCTGTCTACCAGTGGGTGGGTTTGGGCTGGTACTGGGTGAGGTCGTCGTATCACTTCTGTCTGTCTGCTTATCAATGTCTCTGTCTGTGCGTCTCTCTGTACGTGGGGCTTTTCGGTGGGTGGGTGGGGCTATTCGGTGGGGGTGGGACTTTTCTGTGGGTGGGTGAGGCTTTTCTGTGGGTGGGTGGGGTTTTTTGGTGGGTGGGGCTTTTCTGTGGGTGGGTGGGGCGAGATGTGTTTGTATGCTATAGACTTGTGTAACGTAAAAGGACACGTGGTTGTATTCCGCTTAATTGGATAAAAACAATGTTTGCTTCTAATCAGCGTTTAATTTCCTTATCCGCTTAAAACTGATTGTCATTGCGTGATTCTGTGTCATCGGCATCGTCATCATCATCATCACCATCATCATCATCATCACCATCATCATCATCATCATCATCATCATCATCATCATCATCACCATCATCATCATCATCATCACCATCATCATCATCATCGTCATCATCATCATCGTCTTCTTCATCATTGTCATAATCGTCATCATCGTCGTCATTGTCAACATTGCGATCATCAACATCATCACCATCATCAACACTGCTACCACTACCATCATCATCAAAATCATCACAGCCAACCTGGATTTCCGAAAATCACATGGCTGCCGACAAATTTTCACATAATTCTTTTAGATGTTCGCTGGTTTCCGTGCCAATTTAGATGGTAACGAAATTTCGTTGGACCACGTTTCTTTAAGAATTGTTGGTCTTCCTTGGGATATCTTCCCAGAAAAAACAAAGAAGGAGAGAACTTAGTTGTCGCATTTGGCACCTCCTTCGCCACCCATTCAACGCATGCCACCGTCTTGGATTGTCCATGATCACGTGGTGAATTGTCTTTTTCAAAGAAGAATTCCACCTTTCTACTAATCCAGAGTCTTCAGGGCGACCCGGCGAATTAAATCATGGACAGGACCTCACCATATGCCCATTTACAAACAAGTCAACAATGAGATAAAAGGCATGGACTATACGTCACAGAAATTTCGCGCCAAAAGGGCAGGAAAGCCACCACACAATCAGAAACTAGTCAACATTCCGCTGACTCATCGATATGATGTCAGAAAAATTTCCTATACAAACGCGTCCTTATTCAAGAGTGCATCGTCATCATCATCATCAACAACAACAACATCATCACGCCTCCTTTTCACGGAAACGTAGATAGGTAGCGTGATCATTGGGACGGCACTTTGGAGTATAAATAATTAGCATAGTATAAATAATTAGCCTTGCATTGACGAGACTTTTTTAAAGGCGCTATACAAATGCCAATTGTTTGCTAAGATTACGTTGCACCCGGTGAAAGCGCAAGGCGATTGTTGTACCTTTCTCTTGGACTTCAGCTGTTGGCTGTCTCTCGTCTGGTCGGCGTTTCCCGGGGACGTTCGATGCCACAGTTTCTGACTGACGAATCCGTAGGTGAAGCTGAGAATGAAGAGCGGCAGGATGTAGGTCGAAACGAGGATGAAGAACGTATAGGATCGTCTCCAGACAACGCCGGGTTCTGGCCAGACCTCGATGCAGTCCATTACGGTCACTTCCGGCGACACCTCGACCTGCTTTGACCTTCCGACCATCAGCTGGACGGACGAGAGGCCGCCGGCCACGAACCAGATGGCGCCGATGACGGTCTTGGCACGTGACTTGGTGATGCGTGACCGCATAGGGTAGTAGACGACCCAGAACCGATCGACGCCAATCGCCATGATCGTGCAGACGCTGACCGTGACGGACACGGTCTGCATGAAGAGGACTAGTGGACACATGGGTTCGCTGAAGACCCAGTTGCCCAGCATCGTGACCGTGAAAGTGAAGGGCATGCAGAAGACGGCCATGATGAGATCGGCCCCTGCCAGGTTGATGAGGAACCATCGAAGGTCCGTTCTTGACCCGGGGCCAGTCGTGAAGACGATGATTGCCAGGAGGTTACCGACGACGGACATCAGAGTGGCTGTCGTGTAGAGGATGATGAGCATGACCTGAGACCTAAACGGGAGGCCAATACTCACCCTTTCCCCTTCGGCACCGAAAGAGGAGTTTGTGAGTACGTGGCCACTGAGGCTTTCGTTTAGAAAGGACACAAAGCTTTCGGTAAGATTCACCTGCATTTCTGTGTTCATTTGCAGTTCTTCCCGCACGTTCTCCTTACGCTTCATTTCCTTCTTGTTCACGCTCCATCTCTACGATACCTGTCTTTTTCTATCTGGCCAGATTGTCTTTACTAATAAGCTTCAATCGATGGCGTTCCATTTTAGGTACGCTAGCGGGAAGTCCATTTTATTTGCATTTGCCTCGCAGTATGTAGGCCTATGTATGTATGTGGCACATCCGACCCAGACTAAAAGGTTAGACACCCAGTTTTGAACTTCGAGGAATTGAAGCCTTGTTGTTTGTCAAGATAAATTTCGGCCAGTAGGTTGATTCTTTGTCACCAAGTGATTAATTCTAGATAATTCAAACTTTAGCATCTAGATCAAAAGTGGCATAATTTATGCGTCATCTGTTACGTCATTAGCATATTTGTTGCGGCAGATGGTCCTTGCCGAAGACGCTAGTAATGCTAAGACTTATGTAGCGCTACATTACAGTTACCGTTAAGTTGTCCAGTTTTCAATCCTATACAACCTACCAGAAAACACTAGTAACGGCCTTTTGCCAAAAATCTGTCGCATTACCCCATCGCAGTTGCACTCCTGGGAATGGGCGTTTCGATGCTTAATGTAGTAATGTTATCTAGCATTTATATAGCGCACTTTAAGAAAACTCCTGACAGTGAAACAAAACGGTTTACGTCATAAACCAACGAATAAGGAGGGATCTTCGTTGTCGCATTCGGCACTTCCCTCACCTCCCATATCAACGTATGTCGCCGTCTTGGATGTTCCATGATCACGTGGTGAATTGTTTTTTTCAACGGTGGATTCCACCTCTCTGCTCATCCAGATTCTTCAGGGCGACCCAGTTTATTAAATCATGGACAGGACCTCATCAGGTGTCCATTTACAAACAAGTCGGCACTGAGATAACGCGTGGACCATACGTCACAGAAATTTCGCGTCAAAGCGGTTTTAGGCGAAAGAAAGCATTCAGATATGTCCTTCAAATCGCTTTCCTCCGCAAGAACTTCTTAAGAAACGTCGTACAGTTCATTACTGGAAACTCCGAAACGAAATTTTTCGATTATAAACCAGATTACAGGTCAGCTTAAAAACAAGAAATGACCAGCGAGGAATTATCCGACGACATCAGCATAGCCAAGCAGCAGCAGCAGCAGCAGAGATGCTGTCATTCGACGGAGTCTGTCTGCCGAAGCACAATTATCTTCGATCGCCTTTCGTTGCCGTCTGTCTAACTCTTCCCGGCTTCACTGGCCTCTCCTTCCCGTGCTGCTTATGCATGAAATAGAGCTAAGGACAATCGCATCGGATGGGGTAAGATTCAGGATTTCTTCGTAGGTCTGCACAAAGCAGTGCACTGTAGTAAAATGCACTGCGGCGAACTACAACGCGTGCAATGGTATCGTCATTATGAGCTGCCAAGTTCGGCGACCACGACTTGGCCATGTCATTTCGTCTTAAATCAAAATTTGTTCGATAACTAGTGTTCAAACTGCTGCTGTGACCGACTTCTTGTTCAGGTGTTATTTACTCGAGATCGCTGTGGTCTTTGAATTTTCGAAAGGTTTTTCTCTTCGTGATCGCTGCCCCTTCTCGCCGGAACAGTTCATTATGTACTCAAGGGATGACAGGTTCCAGATTGACGGTCGCAATTCACGCCTAATGCTTGGAATTGTTTCGACCGTCTAGCAGAAAGTGGTTCTACCATCAATCGAAGAGCTGTCCGTCACGGATCGACCTGGTGGTTGAATTATGCCTGGACGCATCTTCTACCACTTACGAGGGACGGCGTTGGACGGTGGTGTTCTCGTGTACGGAGAAGTCTAGCCTTTGGCTTATTTAAGAGATTTGAACTTCAGGCTAGCGCTGTCCACACACGGGAACCTTAAATGGAGTGACCCTCATTCAAACGATCAGTGGCGATGAAGGATCTCACCCGATAAATTCATTGAAAAATGAACAGGGTTGAGACAAAACATTCGCTATAGATATAGAACATCGTGTATATTTACATTTTACACTTATTTAACACTTGAAACAATTAATGCCGGTCCACTTAATAAATAACATAATGTTCTCACGGTTTCAATAACATTTTCTTGACTTCAAAACTGCATCTACCATAGTCCATGCAAAAATTGATTACTGTGATTCGCTTTTCCTAAATATGGACACCACCCAAATAAACCGCCTTCTAGCTATCCAGCATGCCCTTGTTCGTGCTGTCACCAAAACCTCAAAACACCATCACATTACTCCAGTTCTCAAATCACTTCATAAGCTTAGAATAGCTGAACGAATAGAGTACAAAGTCCTATCGCATACTTTCAACACACTTCAATTCTTCCAAACATCCTATCTTCGTCAGTCATTTACAATTCATCCGTTCCGCTCAACCCCTCGTCTTATTCTCCGCCTTCCCGTCACCTCATCCTTAACATTTGGAAATCGTTCCATAGCCATAGCTGCCCCACCCCTTTAGAATAAGCTCCTGCCAGAATTACGACAATTATCTGATCCATCATACGAACTCACCAACACTTCACCCCTAGCAATCTCTGCACAGGTCCGTCACTGAAAACTGAAAACACTCCTCTTCCACAAATCCTATCTTGATTCTTCCTCTTCCCCTTATCTTTCTTCCCGCTCCAATTTCAAACACCATCCACCGTAACCGTCTGACTGTCTGCCTGCCTGGCTATTGGATCTTGACCTGAAACCGAACCCTTCCTGCCTATCGATTTTCTTTTGATTGAGCGCATTCGCATTAACGATGTGAATAAGCTGGTTCCCGCGACTTCGCTTTCGTTGGGTGCTGTAGAAATCCCACGGCTACGATTACTTACGATTACGACTTTAATTAACTGCGGTGACGTCGCAGTTCACGATGTGAAACGCTTTGGCCTACTATTAGAAACTCTACAACTTTTGGCGACTACTTAGACAGCGAAACCCCAGAAAGTATACCGTTTAAATAATTGCCTTTTGAAAAGATTCCTCTAAGACGTCAGAACCAACTTAGTACACAGTAACCGGCTTCAACGAACCTGAACGCTCTACGTGTAGCCACAGTGGATAAAACATGTAGCATCTTCGCTAGCAGCAGAACAGGCGGCAGTGACTGCGGTTTGTATGCAAGGCCGCAGAATGACCTTGCAGTTTATCAGATTGCGGCTTAGACATTGTACGATGCCCCAGATGTATTTACATGCGTTAAGCTAAACAGGGAATCGCGATTCTAAAGAAGCCTGGAAGCAGAAGCGAACTGTAGCATGCCACTGAAATTGTTAATTCCGAGTTTTATCGCATTAACTGATCTCTGTCAAAGCTAGAGATGGATGTAGGACTCTACGGCTGACTGCTAATCGCCGCTCTAAAGTAGATGGGAAGTAAGAACAAGTAGGACGTAGGAGCAGGTTAGACGTGGAACAGATAGATGTAGGATCAGGTGGGAAGAAGGAATTCGCAAGAAGTAGGAACAGGTAGGAAGCAGTAACAAGTAAGAAGTGGGAACAGGTAGGAAGTATGAACATATAGGAAGTAAGAAAAGATAGGAAAAGGAATTCGTAAGAAGTGGGATCAGGTAGGAAATAGTAGCAAGTAAGAAGCTGGAACAGATAGGAAGTATGAACATACAGGAAGTAAGAACAGGTAGGAAAAAGGAATAAGTGGGAAGTATGAACAGGTTGGAAGTACTAAAGTATTGGGACATGCAGTGATACTTTTTCAGTGCTTCCCTTTGGCGTAATCTTGATCGTCAATACTCTCTTCGAGAAAACTTAGAGATGCTCTAGACACCGACATGACAGCACAAGACCACTATCAGTCATGACAGCACAAGACCACTATCAGTCAGGACACCACAAGACCACTATCAGTCATGACACCACAAGACCACTATCAGTCATGACACCACAAGACCACTATCAGTCATGACACCACAAGACCACTATCAGTCATGACACCACAAGACCACTATCAGTCATGACACCACAAGACCACTATCAGTCATGACACCACAAGACCACTATCAGTCATGACACCACAAGACCACTATCAGTCATGACACCACAAGACCACTATCAGTCATGACACCACAAGACCACTATCAGTCATGACACCACAAGACCACTATCAGTCATGACACCACAAGACCACTATCAGTCATGACACCACAAGACCACTATCAGTCATGACACCACAAGACCACTATCAGTCATAACACCACAAGACCACTATCAGTCATGACACCACAAGACCACTATCAGTCATGACACCACAAGACCACTATCAGTCATGACACCACAAGACCACTATCAGTCAGGACACCACAAGACCACTATCAGTCATGACACCACAAGACCACTATCAGTCATGACACCACAAGACCACTATCAGTCACGACACCACAAGACCACTATCAGTCACGACACCACAAGACCACTATCAGTCATGACACCACAAGACCACTATCAGTCAGGACACCACAAGACCACTATCAGTCAGGACACCACAAGACCACTATCAGTCAGTAGTACTAGCGTGGTCTTCAACCGCTCACGAAATAAAGGCAAAGAATCTTCCGACCCATCATACAAACTCATCGATGCTCCATCGCTTGCAGTTCCTGCTTCGGCCTTTCACTCAAAACTGAAAACATCCCTCTTTCACAGATCCTATCCTGACATCCCTTCTTCCTCGTATCTCTCTCTCCCCAAACACGGCCCCTTATAGCTGCCACGCTGTCTCTCCGTCTGACTTTTGGATCTTGACCTGGAACGAATCCTTATGCCGATCGATTTTGTTTTGACTGAGCGCCTGTGTATAAGCTGGTCCCCCCGGCGTGGCTTTCGTTGGGCGTTGTAGAAATCTCGGGATTACGATTACGAAAGAAAGGTCGAGAAGCTATGTTGTCTGATAGCCTGTGCAAGAACGAAAAGCCGACCCCTGCGAGGCTACCACGTTGCGCTGTGGAAAAATATGACACTTAGAACAACCAGATCGCCTTGCGCTGCCTAGCGAAGAGCTCTGCAGCCATACACTGAACTGCATAATCGTAATCGTAATCGTAATCCCAAGATTTCTACAGCGCCCGACGAAAACAATGTCACGGGGACGAGCTTATTCACAGTCAAAAGAAAATCGATAGGCAAACGGGTTCGGTTCCAGGTCAAGATCCAAGAGTCAGGCAGAGAGACAGCGTGGCAGCTACGGTGGGTGATGTTGGCGATTGTAACGGAAAGAGGGATAAGAGGAAGAAGGGGAGTCAGGGTAGGATCTGTGAAAGAGGAGTGTTTTCAGTTTTGACTGAAAGGTCAATGCAGAAATTGCAAGGATGGAACACAAGCGGCCAGGCAGTTACGCATCAACTGTTGTCGTCTATAGTAACTGGGTTCCAGCAACAGAGATGCAGCCTGAGCTAATGAATATAACAACGCCATGTAAACACATATACTCATACGAAAGTAAACGCCCAAAAATTCGCAAACGATTACAAAAACCCAAACGAATAAATAAAAGTCGTGACTTGGAAATGTTTTGCGACTGTTCTCGATTTGCTTAGAGTGCGCATTTGGTCCAATACCAATCTGGGACATCTTAGAGGTCGAGATCAGTATCCATACGAGGTCAACGCCAAACTCTATGTGACCTTGACCTCTAGTCTTGAGGTATGACCTTAGGGTTGACGCATACTTGCAAAAGTACCTTTAAAATGTAACCCTGAACATTCCGACCCCAGTATTCACATCGAGATCGACGAATTGCCAGAAGTATCACCAGCGGAGATCTCCCTACAGACGAGATCACGCAGAGACTACACAACGCAGAACGAGATCTCGAGAACTCGCTCTGTGAAAGACATCGCTATGTCAACGTTCTTCTGCACTGCCATCAGGGTAAACAGCTAAAGGAAGAGTTCTATCCACTCATGGAGTCCTTCCGTAGCCCCATCAATAAGAGCAGAGCGGTTAAGGTGGCAACTGTAGAGGTTCGAATCCGCGCCGAAACATTCCGCAAGGGGCTCATTTTGGTCGGCCTGTTGCAACCAAAGATGGCGCTTTCGTTTCTAAGTTGGCGGGAAGCCGTTGTCATGTTGGCGAGATCTTTAACCGCCCAAAAGTAGTCGCCTTGAAGAAAGTAGACGTTTCCTATAGCAACAAAGAAACACTATAAATGACTGAAGCATCATCGTCGTCATCATCTCCATCATCATTTCATCGACATCAACAACAACGACGTCAGTTCATCATCGTCGTCGTAGGAACCGTCGATGCAAGTAGCAGCTTCTCGACAGAGAGTTTTTAGCAGAGTTTTTGATGCATTTGTTGTCAAGAAGTAATCGTCGTCGTAGATTTTTGCTCGTCTTAATCATTATTACTATTATCATCATGATCATGGTTCTAGAGCAAAGACACTCGTTTATTTCAGCGAACGTATTCACCCTTGTCTTTGTAATCATCATCCGTCGTCGTTATCATCATCATTGTGACTGATACTTAGGGCTAAAAATAGTCCTTCAATTGAACATAATAAGCATTCTCCACCACGATCATCATCATCACCATCGTAGTCGTCGTCGTCGTAGTTATCATCGTTATCATCGTTAACAACAACATCAACAGCAACCATAAGAGCATCGTCGTCGTCATCATCATTTGTCGTAATTATCATAGTCGTCGAATACCTTTGAGGTCCTTGAACGCAGCATCGATCGGTTTTCTGACCTTCGCGGCTGGATCAAACCTTAAGCGAAGGCTGTCTCCTTCGACGCCACTCCCTGTCGAGTTCAGTCTCCACAGCTGGTCTCCGACGACGAGGTACGTCCGGTTGTCCTTCGGCCAGACGAAGGCTGCGTCGACGCAATCCACCTCCTCTGGTAAACCGAGGTCCTGCAGGGAACGGCCGGACTTAGGAAACTTTCCGGAACGGTTGTCGTCTAGCTCCCAGTAGAGGGACCCTGAAGCGCAGCATGAGACCCAATCATCTTTCTCTGCCTCCTCTTTCAACTCCTTCTTTCCATCATCAAGAGCAATCGATTGTCAAGACCTCATAAACTTAGATGAAAGAGGAACACGCAGACGTCCAGAAAATGATGATGATGATGATGCTGACGATGATGATGAGGGTGGTAGATGTCAAGAAAATCATGATGATGATGATGGTGATGCTGATGATGATTTGACGATGATGATGACGGTGGTAGACGTCAAGAAAATCATGATGATGATGATGGTGATGCTGATGATGATGGTAAGGGTGGTAGACTCAAGAAAATCATTATGATGATGATGATGCTGCTGCTGCTGCTGCTGATGATGACAATAAGGGTGGTAGATGTCAAGAAAATGATGATGATGATGACGACGATGAGGGTGGTTATGATGATGCTGATAATGATGATGAAGGACGGAATAGGTGTGATTATGACAACTACAATGACAATGGCGATGATAAGCATGATGATGAAGATTATAACGTTGTAACGATGATAAAGATTATGTGATGATAAAGATGATAATGATTACTATTTTGGGGTTTATTGTTCTTTTAAATCCAAAGGATAGTGTTCTCAAGGTAATATGAAAAATGGTGCTTAAAAGTTTAATAAAAATTTTAAAATGATACAAGGTTGGGTCTGTAAGAACAATTGGGTCAATCGGTCAACTGATACCCCCCCCAGTCTGACTTCTACTGCAACAACTACTATTACTGTAGACCTGTTGCTACTGGTGCTATTATCGTGCTGCAGATAGCGACGACGACGATGATGATAATGATGATGACGATGATGATATTGATAATGGTGATGATGACGATGACGATGAGTGTAGTGGTAATGATGATGAGGGTGATGCTGCTGCTGCTGATTATGATGCAGCCTTTATGTAGCGCCTGACTGACCAATGAAGAAGACGATCTTTCCGTTGGGGTTTCGTTCATAGACGGCATCGACCTGGTCGAGACCAATCGGCAGAAAGTACCACATCAAGTGGATCTCCATCGGATCATCCTTCAGCAGACCACTTTGACGGTTCACCCGCCAAAACCACTGCATCCAATCAGCAACATGGACATCATCATCATCATCATCATCATCATCATCATCATCATCATCATCATCATCATCATCATCATCAACATTAACAACAACAACTGCAACAACAACAATCTAATCACCATCATCCTCACAATATTATTGTCGTCAATATCATCATCGTCGTAGACGTCTTCATGATCAGTACCCACATAACCGTCATCTTTATAAATATCATCGTAAGGATCATCGCCATCATTGTCATCATCATCATCATCGTCATTGTCCATGCTCCATGTGCTTACATACAAACGCAGCATATATATGTATATATAATATATATGCATATATATACACGTGCATATATGTATATATATATATATATATATATATAGAGAGAGAGAGAGAGCACAAGAGAGAGAGAGAGAGTTTAAAGTGTTTTTCCGGAGTGGTACGTTTTCTCCACGGGTCAAGTTCTTCCGGACAGGGAGATGTAGGACGCAGAGACCCTGGTGGTCAACTGCTGTACCTTTCCTCATCCAAGTCATATACCAGTATTCCCATTAGAACTTCTAGTACTGCTGCTTTAAGTCATATACTAGTATTGCCATCAGTACTCTTAGTACTGCTGCTTTAAATCATATACCAGTATTGCCATTAGTACTCCTAGTACTGTTGCGATAATCTTAGCCTGGTAATGACCTTCCCGGAGAAGATGTGATACTCTTCGCGGATGACGGACATCGCACTGACGGACGACCGACACGGGTCCGGTCTCAGTGACTCGGGTTCGGCGTCTGCCATCACTATCGGCTTCTGCTGCTGCTGCTCAGAAGTTCTGGTTGCTCCCGTAGCCAAGGCAACGGAGGAGCTTCGACCAACTGAAAACATAAAGAGATAGTCTAATGGTCGAATGTAACATTTATGAGACGCACACGCAGGCACACATACAGGCAGAAATGCTGATAAAAACAGAGACAGACGAGAACAGACAGCCGACACACACATACAAATACACACACAGACTGAAACACAAAGGACAATATCCAGGGAGTATCCAGAACTTCTGAGCAGTAACTTGGGCAGTAACTTGGCCAGATATACAGAGCTATATAAATACAGACAGCGAGGTATGCACCCGGACAGAGAGATAAACAGACAGTAAGAAACACCTACAAACAGAGACAGGAAAGAAACGAAAGACGTACAAAGACACAGACAGAGGATCGATGCCATGTGTGGCTTTGTTCGCTTTTTGGCACATGGAGACAGAAACGGAGACAGAGACACAGAGAAATATAGAGACACAGACATACTGTACATGGAAAGACAAAAACAGATAGAAGATATAGAGACAGAGATAGACAGACAGACAGAGTGATAGAGAGACAAAGAAATAGACAGAGAAAGACAGAGGCAGAGAGAGGAGAAAGAAGGATAGACAGAAATTAGAACATAAGAAATAGACAGACAGACAGGGATGTAGTCTCTGCCTCGAAGCATCGGGTTAGAGACAGTTTCGAGATGTACCCTCGTCACTGACAGACTGAGCAACATCTCTGTTGTTTCGCGACAGGACATATCAGGCCTCGTCTCGGGGTAGTTGGAGTGTCGTGGGCTAGTCCTGAGACTCAATGTTTGTGACAAGTTGAAAGAATCGCAATACTTCCTGCCCATTGGTACCAACACACGTAGAATATATATATATATATATATATATATATATATATATATATATATATATTAGCGGCTACATATATACACATATGCAAATGTATAAGTTTTATATAGCGACTGTATAGCTTCGACCCTGCTCATTTTGCAGTGAATTTCTCGGTATATATAACCGGAAATAAGCTTACGATGTAGGATGCTATAATAAGCAGAGTTAATTCACCAGCGTTTAACTGCAGTCCACTGTTATACACTTCAAGTTAGCATTTCATATGCAATACGCCTTAACAACTTTTGGTTTCCGTAATGGCATTCGGCCGGTGACAGGATAAATTTGTTCTCGACAAAATGTCCCAAGGTACTGTATATTTATGGTACATTTTGTCCTCGTACCTCTGATTAGCCTAGACGAGTACCGTGAACTTTTGACCCTACTGTAAATTATTTTGAACATCGTTTCATATGGAGAAATCGAAGTACGAATATTGCTTTAACTGGAGTTCGTCTCTGTCACCAAACAGCGTAATTGGTACCGGCGAAAGCTGGGAAGCATACAAGTCCTGCGATGCACTTGCCCCGTGTCCCGAACTTTGGGATTCGTCCATTGCCGGGTCAAGGGCCTAAGAAAAGAAAAAGAGGGCGTGCCTGTCCTACATTCCTCTTGGGACAAGGGAGCTTTCCTTTACTTACCTGTGATTCCTGAAAGCCTACACCTTTATGTAGTAGTTTCTCTGCCTGCTGCCGATCTGGCACTTTGTATTAATAGCATTTAAGTTGCTAACTATTTTGCAGGACTTGAAGTAACCAAAAAACGAACTAATGCGCCATAAGTCAACCTTAAGTACGACAATAATTACATACCAAGCAAATTATGAAATCATTAAAAATCATTGCGAAACCTCCCATAACATGAGTCAGAAGGTCTACAGTAAAATTATAAGATAGTAGTTGTCTGCTGACAATAAAATACACTTTTAGGCAATAGCGGCTCCAGGATTGCCTGCGTGGGGCGAGAGCATTTCAAGAGGGGCGCCGCATTCTGGCAGTCCACCATGCACGGGTCTGGTCTGAGGGGTGCCGGCATATAACCGAGAAGGGTGCTGGGGTGAAGCGCCCCCCCCCCCTATAGCTAAATAAGTCATTGCTTTCAGGGATGTTTCGGACCCAGTCTCGTCGGCCAAACGTCTCGGTCTCGTCTCGGAGTCCCTAGGTCTTGGTCTCGGAGATCCAAATCTCGGTCTCGTCTCTGAGTCCCTAGGTCTTGGTCTCGGAGATCCACATCTCGGGGCGGGACGTCTGGGGTCAAGGGTCTCGTGGGCATTCTTGCAGAGAAAGAGAAACAGAAATAGACACAGATACACAAGGAAAGAATGAGAGATAGAGAAACAGAGATATAAGGAGAAAAAGAAAAAGACGAGATAGCAAGAAATAAAGAAAGAAAGAAAAGAAAGAAATGAGAAAGACACAGATAGAGTAGACAAACACAGAGTGACAGAGGGAAAGAGACAGAGAAAAGAAAGAGCGGAAGACGACTGAAAGAAGAAAGAAAGAAAGAAACCGACAAAAGAAGACGCCAAGTGACGATTATAGTCGAAACACATTTAATAAATATTGCAAAAAGTATCGCGTAACTTGGTAAACAAAGGTTGATTGGATGCGAAACATGGTACGCATTCATGGCCACAGCTCCAGAGAAACTGCTTGCGACTTTCTATCTCATCTTTCCCTTCCTCTCTCTCTTTCCTTCCCACCACTCCTCCCCCCTCCTCCGGGATTCAAGAGCCAGGGTATGCTGAAGTAAACCTTTTCGGCAATCCTTTTTATCGCTCAATTCTGGCGCCTTTTGGAATAAACACTGGCCCATGTACTTTCCACCGGGATACTCTGAAAACAACTCCAGCGCATTATGCGGCGCCTTTGTAATAAGGCAAGCTGCTAACAATCGATCGCATTTCAGATTCTTTCCTTCCCTCCGTCCCTCCGTTCATCTTCATGGAAGGCAAGTATGAATATATATACCAAGCTATAGCTCTCCTGTGATCATTATATATGCCTGAAATTCACATTTGTTTATATATATTGCAGTTGTGTCCTTTGACCATATTTTGAAGGATGATGGCGCCATATAAATCGCTGCATTCCTTTAAATTTTGATTCAGCGTATTATTTTCAGTATATATGCCAAGTTTCATGCTTTTATCCACTTGCTGAACAAACAATTCACTGCTTTTTTAACCTTATCCACCTCACTAATAGGAGTTCACTTTAGATATCAAAACTGCTTTATTATGTTTGGTTTTGACCACACTCTGGAAACCCTGAATGTGCAGCAGATCAGCTATGCTCAATGACAAAAAACTTATCCAGAATTTTGTTATTATGCGTATGATTTTTAACAATCTGGGAAAACCCCAAGTCTTCCAGAAATAAAACGTCCAGATCATTAAGTCGCCAACAATAACAGTGGTTGAATTAAATTAGGGTACTTATCATTCATCATCATCATCATCATCATCATCATCATCATCATCATCATCATCATCATCATCATCATCATCATCATCATAAACCATGGACTCAACGCCCGTAGGTGTCCGAAGCCGTTCTCACTATGTTCCTCCACTATTGTCTTTCCAGTGCGGCGTGGCTCAGCTCCTGGAGTGATGTTCCACACCATTCAATTATGTCGTCTACCCATTCATTAAGGGGTCGTCCTCTCTTGTTTGGTCCATCCATCATTCCGAACACTAATGACTTGATCTTCTTATCATTAATATACTTAATATCGTCGCTTCATAGTAGTAGTTGGAACAGTATCACCCGGAACGAACAGACTGAATGATTGGTTGATTGCAGACTGACAGACTGACTGATTGGCTGATTGACTAACTGTCTGTCTGTCTGACTGCCTGATTGTCTAACGGAACAATCGCAGGACATTATTTGTTGTGGTTTTACAATACAATACAACTAAAATTTGTTAATGCCCTTTTCACAAAGTTCAGAAGTGCACTTGAAGCCGGGTTATGGTTTCGGTCAACGCTATGCATTGATTACAGTTGCACTGATAATTCCGGAAATATAAGATAATTCTTATCCTCCTTATAAACTGTTGTACTGAACAATCATAATCTTATGTTGAACGTGTGTTATACGTTACGCGTGGTTACCTACTGCGTTATACTTAAGAGTTACACGTATTCTACCACAGATGAGTCAACGATTAGTGTTGTTAATAGGCCTACGTTGCTGCAGACAGATGCAGTGTAGTTAGGCAACCTTGAGCCTGGTTATAGTACTTGGATGAGTGACCATCCATGGAACTGCACACCATTTGGTGCCAACTCATCCCTTCATCCTTTCGAAGTCGGTAAAGATTACCAACGAAATTTGGGAGGTTAACAAGGGTGTCCTGCTGATGAAGTGCTTTGGTCGTGTCTGCGTCTCAACAGAGAGATCCTTCCACCTGAGGATCGCTTCTGAGAAGTTTCTGTATAGAGGCATGCAAAGAATTGTGCTACCTTTCCCTTCTTACCTTAACAGTACTACTTTTTAAAATTTTCTAGGTCTTGTAGTTGAGCTAAAGTGTAGACAGATGTGTGATCGATCTAACAGAATTTCACTTAGATGCATACAGTCGGTAACGTAAGCAGGTAAATGGCATTTAACAATTCATAAATTACGGGAAATTACGAAATTTACCGGTATTTTATAGATAAATTGCCGATAGTTTACCTGTAATGGTAACACTGCCAGTCTTACTGGTTATTCCCCAACCCTACAACCACGTTGATGACGATGAATAATGATGATGATGATGATAGTGGTGACGATGATATTGATAATAATAATAATAATAATAATAATAATAATATTATTATTATTATTATTATTACTATTATTATTGTTATTATTATTATTATTACGCATAAGGAATATATATATATATATATATATATATATATATATATATATATATATATATATATATATATATATATATACTAGATGTTATGCTACGTTATGGTATTTGAACTAGGCGTTCCTCTAATTAGGCAGTTCCCTTCCCGCCTCGCTTCCTTTATTCCTCCTTTCCCAAGCACAGCTTCCCAACTGCTGCTGCAGATGTCGGGTGAACCGCACGATGCCTTCTCTTTGCCCGCCTTCTCCTACCCCAGTACCTCCGACTTTACATCCGGCGTCCACTCTTACCTCGGTCGTACGAGTCCCCCTCTGACGTAACTTTTCTGTTGCTATCGACATCTGACGACGACCACCCAAAAGAATAAGCGACGAACAGGACGAGTAAAATCCGAGTCATGTTCAGCTCGAAACTGAGCAACTGACAATCCAATCCGTCTCTTCAGCGAATTGCAAATGCACGCGATCTGTCTACAGCCAGGGCCACTATAGTACTACAAGCACTGACGCCATGCACGGATAAATGCACAAGGAAGCGCCAGTCTTTTAACTCTCTCTCTGTCTCTCTGTCTCTGTCTCTGTCTCTGTCTCTCTCTCTCTCTCGTCGGGCCCTCGGTTTTACCACTTACTTGGCCCTCTTGGTGAACCTTGCCTGCTAACGTGTTAATGCTGCATTCCAGTGTACCACGATGGTGCAACTTCATGCTTGGCTAATATCAACGTCTTCCGAAGTCATGTCAGAATCTAAACAAAAAATCTCTGTTTATTTCGCAGCTAACCTCCTTACTGGAGGCCTTTCCACTACTCTTCATCTATGGAAGCGTTGGGTTGCAGTGCAGCTCTGCCAAATTTCAATGCGAGTCCATTGGACCGACATATAGCGCTTGAAGACCTTCTTATTTCCCAGCGCTTCTGGGTTGCCGGGCCGGAAGCGCCTCTGAGAAGTCTATCTTGAAGTGGCGCTTTATAAATTTTCGATTACATTACATATAGCACCACGATCCGCTGTAGCATGGCATATGCCGCGATTTGGAGGCAGGTCTTCACCGATCTGGGCTGAACAGACGATGTCTCACTGCTGATGCAGATGACAGAGGTGTGACTTCTGCCGATGGAATTCATGGGTAGGGAGGCTAAGGCCTTTTCGGTCTGGGGATCAACTGGAACAAAACCGAGATCCAAACGATCGCGAATTGTCTGCCTGGCTCGCTAATGCGGGTGACAAGAGCATAACTAGGTAACTAAATAGTTCCCAGTTGATTCAGGGAACACGAGGTTGACAGGAGCATAAGTAGGTAGCTAAATATTTCCCAGTTGATTCAGGGAACACGAGGTTGACAGGAGCATAAGTAGGTAGCTAAATATTTCCCAGTTGATTCAGGGAACACGAGGTCAGGTGATGAATTGTTATCGCCAGATCCTGCATGATCTCCCTGGATGAAAACATCAGACATTCTACATTTAAGCAGAAGACCACAGTTGCAAGAAATTAGATTAGATTATGGTGGAAAATATGCATTGCTTCTCCCTTCTTTGCAAGAAATGCACAGCTCAGATATTGTTCGAAGGAAGGGCAGACAAGACATAAAGGCAAACAGACCAAAAGGAAATCAGACAGACACAGGGATAGCAACAGTAACAGATGTGTGTGTCTCTCTCTCTTCCTATCCCTCCCTCCTTCTCTCCAGCTGACATTAAATGATTACTGGAATTGACAGGTTTATGGATGCCCTAGGCGTTGATGCTCCATCAATAGAAGCCTTTTACTCTTATAAAAGGCGGCATAGAAGTCATAAGATGAGAATTGTTGTTTACAAACCGTTTCCTTTATATTCTTTCTTGCCATCGCTGTCATTACTCGGACGTTTAGGAGTTTAACAAAAGGCGCTATAAAACGACAAAATACATGCATCGAGAGCAACGCCGTAAGATTGCGAAATAGCAGTCTTGGAACCCGATGGAAGGCAGCATTAACCGAGGCGCATCTGGCAGGTGCTTCATTACTAAATATAGCTCTGCCCATCGAAACCGTTATGCGGGGCTGTAGGTGCCTCTGGCGGACGGGAGGGGAGAGGCTAATCAGTTACTTCTTTGGAGGAAGGGCCTGGCTGGCGCCGCTGGAGAAAGGGGAAGAAGGCAGGGAAGGGATCGCGGATAAGAAGGGAGGGAGGGAAGGGATGCTGTATAGGCACGAAAGGGATGTTGTATGGCAGCGGCTCGCGATAAGTCGAAGCGATCTTCGAGACGAATGATTGAGTGATTGGAAACGGCTTCAGGGTTTGGAGGAATCAGTGCTGCCATCTGGCGCTCCGAACTACGGCTCTTGGTCTGTCGTTCAGCCTCACTAAGCGTGGCACAGCCCTGGAAGAGATTCGGTCGCTGTTGACTGAAGTTGGACCACATCCAGCAGGCTCTCGCTTCACCTCGGCATCCCGTCCGTCCGTCCTTCCGTCCGTCCGTCCGTCCGTCCGTCCGTCCGTCCGTCCGTCCGTCCGTCCGTCCGTCCGTCCGTCCGTCCGTCCGTCCGTCCGTCCGTATGCTCGCGGCGTGTTCCTGCTTGTGTGTCTCGAGTCATTTGTGCAGTTTAGTGTATAGATGGACTTCAAACGACCTCGCAAATCTATTAACCAATTACACGCTTTTCTGAACACCCAGATATTATTTATTACCTAACCGAGGAAGTCTACATCTAGGTGATCGTAATCTCGAGTTTTCTACAGCGCCCAAAAAAGCTAAGTCGCGGGAACCAGTTTATTAACAGGCACTCAGTGAAAGATATCAACAGGGTCAGGCAGGCAGACATTCAGACGGCTACGGTGGACTGTGTTTAGAGTTGAAGCGGCGAGACCGATGAGGGGAAAGAAGAGGAGGAATTAGGAAAGGATTTGTGGACGGAAGTGCTTTCGGTTCTGAGTGAAAGACCTGTGCAGAGATTGCAAGGGGGGGGGGGGGTAAGGATGTGCATTTATAAGTAAATTTCAGTGGTTTTGTATCGTATGTATGTGAGTAAGCTTTTTCTGTACGTTTATATGTATGTACATACACACCTACACACGCACACAAACACAAGCACACACACAAACACACACAAGCACACAAAAACACACACAAACACACAAGCACACACAAGCACACACAAAAACACAAACAAACACACAAGCACACACAAACACACACACAGATTGAGACGGCTGACCCAGTACCTGCGGCATAAAAACGCGAATCTAGAGCGGAGAGGGGAGGGGTCTAGAGGGTGGGATTGAGAGGAAGATGAACGGACGATTGTAGTAGACCGACCGACCGACCGACCGACCGATGAAGGCAAACCGACCGACCGACCGACCGACCGACCGACCGACCGACCGACCGACCGACCGACCGACCGACCGACCGACCGACCGACCGACCGACCGACCGACCGACCGACCGACCGACCGACCGACCGACCGACCGACCGACCGACCGACCGACCGACCGACCGACCGACCGACCGACCGACCGACCGACCGACCGACCGACCGACCGACCGACCGACCGACCGACCGACCGACCGACCGACCGACCGACCGACCGACCGACCGACCGACCGACCGACCGACCGACCGACCGACCGACCGACCGACCGACCGACCGACCGACCGACCGACCGACCGACCGACCGACCGACCGACCGACCGACCGACCGACCGACCGACCGACCGACCGACCGACCGACCGACCGATGGCTGAACATCGCCCAACAACCGGAAGACGCCGTGAACGAAGCAGACTGACAGACACAGGAAGAGAGGCAGAGGAAGACAGGCAGGCAATAGGACAAGCAGAGACACACAATTAATCGCTTACGCGTTCACATTATATACATGCAGTTTCTATAAATGTACAGTATGTAGTTTATAAATGCGTGTGTGTGTGTTTGAGAGTGAGAGAGAGAGAGAGAGAGAGAGAGAGAGAGAGAGAGAGAGAGAAAGAGAGAGAGAGAGAGAGAGAGAGAGAGACAGAGAGAGACAGAGCGCGAGAGAGAGAAAGAGTGACACACAGACAGACAGACAGACACAGACAGACTCCTATGACCCAAATAGACTGCGCCCTTCCCCAATTATGCAGTGACTGTCCTTCTGACTCCCTTGTTCCTCCGCCTCCTCCTCTCAACTGGAAAGGAGCGAAAACGGCGTAGAAATTGAAAACATCCGGCTTTCCCTCTCATGGAATACAACGTGGATCTGTCCCTCTGCGGCCAGCCGCCTAAAAACCCAGAAACGGCCCCGACCGAATCCCCGCATGCTAGCTTCCTTTCTTGGCTGGGAAGAAGTCCTTCGCGTGGCCTCCGTTTCATTAGCGCTGAAAAAACCGGTCTTCCCACACCAGTTTGCATAGCCACAGGTAGCACCCGAACTCCAAAAGGAATTCGTCTCCCAAATGTACAGTATATCAAACCGCACAGCAGAGTTCTTCCACTGACACTCCCTAGCGAACTCAAAAATAAATTAGTGCATTACATTACATTTGGAATGATCGTAATCGTAATTTCGAGATTTCTACAGCGCCCAGCGCAAGCTAAGTCGCGGGAATCAGCTCATTCACAGACCCTCAGTCAAAAAAAATCGACAGGCAAGAAGGGTTCGGTTGGAAGGGTCCAGGCGATGAAGGAGAGGATTGACCACAAGCATTCATATACCCAGGCGAAGAAAATGAAACACTGGAAGCCAACACTCCATAGGCAAAGGCTGCCTCTGCGGATTAGCTGAAGGGTCTGCGCTTCCTTGTTACTTCTGGAACCGTTCTCGGCAGAGGCGAAAGGTGCACGAAAACGCAGTTCGCCATCACTCTTAGCCCAGCGTAAGTTCTTAAGGTAACTGGAATACTGTTAAAAGCTGATAGCAGCCACCAGCGTTACATGGGCCCAGAATAGGGACCACTTGCTACAAATAGCCTTCAACACATTCGAGTGTTATCACGAGTTTTTGCATGCAGATATTTGTGTAGTTGCTTTGCCAATACAAATGCTACTTCTGTGTAGGGATGGTCGGCTGTTATTACAGAGATAAGGCAAAAAGAGAACTTCTTGTATTGATCTACGTTCAGTAACTCCGCCACAAGTCATGCCAGTCGTCTGCTAACGACTCAACATGCTAAGTCAGACTATGAATGCCATTTTAAACGTGATTAACTGATTGGCTGTTTCAATTTTAAACTTTAAACTGCCCAAAAGTTACATTAAACACCGACAAACTCTGAATTTTGTACAAAGAACAAGACATACAGTTACATTTAAATATATATCAGCATTTAACAGTACAACTGGCACTGGTTAAACCACTGAATTCCCAAAATTGAAAATGGAAAATCTTGTACTAACTAAGAATGTGTGAAGAGCCACGTTATTGGCAGGTAAAACGAACTTTAAGCTTAATTTCCCACAGTGGCCTTCTGAGATACTGTTCAGATGTCGAAATTTATTACCTTACATTACTACAAATTATAATTTTCAAGTGATTTTTTACGTTTATTGTTCTCATTTCACATGAAGAGCAACAAAATTCAGTCAGAAAAATTTAAAAAGCAGTCCATAAATTGTTTTTCTTTGTTGCAGTGTATCACTGAAGTCACTGAAACTATCAGAACAGTACTAGAAGGATCAAATTCTTTGTGGTCACATTTAAAAATTTTCAGTTTGTTCAAGACTTTCTACCAGCCAGCACAGTACAACATTTATTTCATGACCCACTGAAATCCTTCAAATTTCTAATCAAGATCAGATACGGTCCTCCAACACTTCAGTTTTACACGAATTTTAGTACTAAAAATCTTTCCTTTCAAAGTAGAATCATTTTGAAACCAGCTGGATCTTAACTTTCTAGATCAGTCTGAACCTGACCAATTGGAACAGCAGCCTCATCACTTAAAATTCCATTTCCCACTTGAACTTCTGAATCTCTGCGTGAAACCTGATCCCTTAAAACATCGCTTGAAAGTTGACCTTCTGAAACATCAGAAAGTTTTGCTGAATGCATAAAATGAACATGTTTTTTAAGATCTTGTTTAGTCAAGAAGACTGCACTGCATAAGGAACACTTTTCACAAACATCAGCGTGTACTTCTGACAGATGCTGAAGGCGGCAAGTCTTGTTTGGAAAGAAAACATTGCAGATCTTGCAGTAAAACTTTCTGCCAACCGTCTTACTGTTGGTGTCGAGACAGTGCTTATATACAAAATGCTTCACGCAATACTGGCGCCTTTCAAAGTGCCGAGGACACATCATGCAAGGAAATGGCGTAGTTTTGATCGTCATGTGTTCTGAGGCTACGTGAGATGTTAGGTTCTGCAAAGACAGAAAACGCTTAGAACACACACCACAAGATTTCATAAGTGCTGTCCTGCCAACTTCTGTTTTTAGTTTTGATCCACTCACAGAAGCCTTTGCGCCCTTTGCAAAGTTGTTGTTTCTGGATTTGTACAAGAGTTTTACTTTCAGTCTATTTACCCTAGCGCTGGCGACATTCTTAATGCCACGATCGACTGAAGAATTTCCTGTAGTTGGCTGCCGATTATTTTTCTGTGTTCCTAGGTGCTTGCGATTAATGTGTTTTCTCGCAGAGCTTTTTAACAAGAAACTTTGACCACAGATCTGGCAGAAAAACCTCTCATTCTCTTCAAGAATTTGGCTGCGTACAAAAGCACGACGCGTCAAAGCAGCCTCATCTAAAGTTCTTTTGAGCCCAGATTTTTTAACTAAGCCACTATTCAGCCCAGGTTTCTCTTTTACACTACTTTTCAGCTCAGATGTCACCTTTGCTGGTGACCTGTTTAAGGCAGGTTGAGAACTTACTGAACATAATTTGAGGTCAGCATCATCTCCACTAGCCATGTCTACCAAGCTGTGCTTTAGTCGTAGGTGACTGAACGTGTCATAAATGCGTGTGTAATTAAGGCCGCAAATACGACATGCAAACTTCCGGCCTTTCCGACAACAGTATTTCCTGAGAAATTCAATATCTGACTTGGAACCTCTGCGTCTTTTTCCCGCTGTGAAGTGTTTGCGCTTACAGTAACTGAAGTGACGTTGCCATCCAGAGTATGATGCAAACTGACACTGACAAGCAACACACCTCCACATCTTTTGATCATACCCTTCTTTCCTCTTCACTTTGGAAGTCTCTGACACAACAGGCAGGTAACTGCCACCTTGATCTAGAGCTGATTCTGAAAACTGAATCTTGTCACCTGATACAGAACGTTTACTTGAAAGGTTTCGGTTCTTTTGGAGGCCAAATTTCTGACCAGTCCGGCACTGTTTGTAGTGTTTGTACCAACCACTTTTTGAAATCAACCTGTGTTTGCAAATGCTGCAAACATAGGTCCCTGTTTTTGCACAGAAGGCCCTGGACACTTCAGAGACATAGTTTATCACCGTGTAACTAACTTCAGGACTTTTAAGTGGCGACAGCTCAGGTTTCTTTCTTAACGGTGAGCTCACCCTCCTTCCCACAGCATTTGAAGTAAGAGAATCATCACAAGACACAGGCTGCAGGCTAAGTCTTCTCTTACGGGGCGTTGCAGAAAGTTCACCATCATTAAAATTAGGAGGCGCTACAGATGAAATATTATGAGATAATGGGGAAGGAAATTCATCAACATTTTCAACCTTTACAAGCCTATAGTCTGATACACTGCTGGCATGTTTGCTAAATGACTGTGACTCCAGTCGTTTTCTGTCACTACTTTCACTGAAAAGCATTGATCTTGTGTTGTACCTGTTGTTCTCTGATGGTTGAACTGTATGAAATTCTACATTCCCTACGACATTGCCCAAGCTGTGAGTCAAAATACCAGCAGCATTCTGTGCCACGGGACTACGAACACATTCACTGGTGTCTTTGCGCTCAAATAATTTTGTTTCATTCTCCCTTAAGGTTGACAGAGTGTCACCGAGAATGTCATCATGTCGCATTTCAAGATGCTGATAGAGATAGCCTTTTCTTTTAGATCTTGCAGGACACAACTGACAATAATAGAATGCCTCTTTCTTAGCGATATAGCCTCTCAGAAACTCTAACTCCAGTTCTGGTCGTTTGACAACCACTTCAGAATGTACACTTGCAGGCAGCTTCTGACTCAGTCCACTGCCGTCATTTTCAGTCTTCAGCTTCACGTTCTCTGTGTTATATTTGTAGGACAAATACTTTCTGGGTGATTGGATATTTTTCATTTTCTGTTTGCTTAATGCTGCACTCTTTACAATCTTATCAAGACATTCTTTCAGTTTCTTTCCGTGCTTTCGTAAATGTTTTGTGATGTCTTGCAATGAAGGCCGACAACTTCTACAGATCAGACATCGATGCATCCCCTCTTTATGCTTTATATAAAGTCGGTTGCAAAGAACAGGTAAGGCAGATTTCTCCTCGGTATCCTGTTCTTCAACTTTGGCTGGATCCACGGTGATCTGACTGATCTCTCGTTTGTGCTCAACACAAACATGTTCGTAAAAGTTGAATCGTTTTACATATGGTTTTCCGCACACGGTGCAGACCCAAGCCTCACCAACCATAACACAGTACTTTTGGACTACAGTTTTTAAGTGCCACGATGTCACCTTTTTAACCACAGCATTATGCCTCTCTTTGATATGTTGCCACACATGAAATCGACTAGTAGAAACCTTCTCACAAATTCCGCATGAAAAACCACTGTCAGTTTTACGAATGCACATGTCAACAGCATCAAATACTCCATCTGGAAGAGATCTTTTGGCCTCTTTAAACTTGGACTTTCGTTCAGTTGTCAAGTGCTGGGTAACTGCTGGGTTGGAAACCTCGACTGAAAATGGGAAACGACAGCCATCATTTTCCATGTGGGTCAACAGCTTGGCCTTCTCAGAGAAACTTCGGTCACAGACACATCGAAGCTCATGCTCCAGTTGAAAGTGAATGGGAACAAGGAATGGACAAGTGAAAAGCATAAGGCATTCGCCGCAGCAGAAGTGATGCTCCTCCATGTGTTCAGTCATGTTCAAGATTGACACGGCAACTCTACGTTTACCAGTTTTGTATCAAGTTCTGCTGCTGTACACTTTGCTGCAAGCTGTGCAAAAAGTAAAGTGACGTCAGTAAAATCCAAAGAATTCCATAAAATCTAGGTATAATCATATCTTTCAGTTTGCACAAAGCGTCGTCTTTAGACCTATAAATTAATAAAATGTTTAAATAAAATATCTTAATCACATTATGTTATACAACTAAGATGTTTGATTTGATTCAGTTCAGGAAAAATCAAAGCAAATAACACTAACTTAAATGCATAAAATGCAGGGCATCCACTCCCACGGGACAGGAAACATGTCTCACCCATTAAGCCAATGGCCAGTGCTCGTGTAGTTTACATTTTGTCCTCATGCGGTGCACAACATCCCAAAAGGGACCACGGACTTCTTACTTATTTATCCACCAAAAAGTAAAACAAGCAGCACCTCAGTACAAATAATGCACGAATTTATCTAAAATATCACTCAAAATCCATGGTATACTTGAAAAATGCCGTAGCAGTGAGCCCAGAATAGAGATGGCTGGCTGCACACAGTGGAATTGGCAAAGCTCCAGACAAGAGCATGCCACAGATGATGATGAGTAGTGAATTTGGAAGCAAAAAAGACTCAGCCACATACAAACTTATGATATAAGATGCCTAACAAAGGTGCAGTAAAATTTCACTTAGGTCATCTGCAGCCAATCACATAAACAAAATGACTGCCCCAAACTGGAAGAAAAAGGAACGCTGCAACCTCCGCACAGCAAATTTCCCTTAAGTAAGTAAGTAAATGCTGGCAGAGATAATATTACAACATATTCTTCCAGGAACTCATATCCGATGGATGGTGAGATTATTCAAACCTCCAAAACTTGGAAAATGGCATTTTTATGCACACTGTTGTTGTACATGAAAGGAACTTCACAGATCATGATGTGTTCCAACATATTTTCAGAAGTCCATCTGGCAAAATGCATTTCATAGCCAAAACATTTTCGCTAACATTCTCATGTATTTTAGAACGTAAGGCATTGAATAATTTTGTTTTTCTATTTCTGTTTTTTTTTGCCTTTTTCCGTAGGTGCTTAATAATTTGAACTTTCTGGCTCATGGTCACAGCACCCGATTTTCTACACCAGTCTGGACTGCTCTTGTTATAGTTCTATGGGAGTCGTTAAGACATGGTAAGCGAACAATGGGTGCGTAGCGAATCCCCAAACAGCTCGATTTTCTAAGTGCGACTCGGATTCCTGAAAATTAAGAAGATAACGCTTTTGTACGGCGGAATTAGGACTTTTTCGTGAAAGTCAATGTCTATTCGACGGAATGGGATGTTATTACATGGGGGAAGCACTGAGATCCTACACGTTCGGCATTAGATAGCCCATACTAGTTTTCGGATTTTCGACCGCTTTCTATAAAACTGTTTTCGGGAAATCGGGCTGTTGTATATTTTCAGCGCTTTTCGGGTTTCGGGACGACCCCGCGAAATATTATCAATAAAGACACAAAAAACCTGCAATCGTAAGGAAGGAAAGCGAAATGGGAGCAGGCTCCCCAATTCTAAAAAAGAATCTATTTCGCTATTTATATATATATAAAACTTGAACATAAAAAATGCAATAAAAGACAACCAAACAAAATCAGCAGATCTGAACGTGAAAATCGAATTTTAAACGGTCTTAAGTTGCAGCTACCATGTCGGTTCCACAGCAATTTGGTTACTTACAAGTAAAATCCGTTACCCTTTCACTTGAAATAATAACTGAAATATTCAAACTCGTCTACAATACTATGCGATAAAAAGACACTGCTCACTTTAAGTAGACTGTAAACAAATAAATTGTATAAGAATGCGAAGCGAAACTTTTCGTGTGTGCTTTGTTTCAAGTTTCAAAGTTTATCTCTCCATTAATTATATAGCGCTTTATTTATTGTGACCTCCCAAGGCGGTTACTGCAACATAATGTTCTGCTTGTCTAAAGTTCTCACAGAAATGCAAGGGCAGATATAAGAATGTAAATTTGTAGATTTAAAATAGCGACCGTATGGCCTCGACCCTGCTAATTTTTGCAATGAATTTATCGGGTGAGATCCTTCACCACCGCTGCCGTTTGAATTGGCGCCGCGCCATTTAAGGTCCTCGTGCAAGAACCGTAGTAGTCTGAGATTTAAATCTCTTAAATCTCACGATCGGGACGCGAACCGAGGATCCTCACGAATAATAATTAGCAACTTCTAATGCGCCGGTGTCTAATGCACAAGGCATCAACCAAATAGAGGCTCCTTGGCGTACAAGAGGCCATATTTCCCCGACAGGGTGGACTTTGGTAACGCTATCTTTGCTGGACTCTCACTTGCCAATATTTCCAAGCTTCAATCTGTTCTCAGTGCTTCTGCCCGTCTTATTGGAGGCGTCCCCAGGTATGGCCATATAACTTCCTTTATACGGGACACTCTACACTGGCTTCCCATTCAGCAGCGTATCCAGTTCAAGATCCTAACGCTTATGGGTAATTGTCTCGTTGGCTTTGCTCCATCATATCTTAGGGACTTCTGCATTTCGGTCTCCTTGGTTCCAGGCCGTAGCACTCTCCGGTCGGCCTCCCTTGGACTTCTGACTGTCCCTCGTATGCGCACTGCTACAGCGCAGTCTAGAAGCTTTGCCTATATTGGACCCAATAGCTGGAATCGCCTTTCCCGAGAGCTCCGGCTAGTATTCCTCAGTTTGTCTCTTCCGCAGTTTCGCAAGCGCCTGAAGTCTGTATTATTTGCCAGTGGTCTCACTGGTTCGGGTCGGGAGCGCTTCTAATGAGTCTATTCTTCAAGTGGCGCTTTATAAATGTCAGATTACAATTACAATCTGCTGTGTTAGGATCATCGAGGTAAGGTTGGGATGGAAAACTCAAACTAGGGCTAGAGTATTACCCGAAAACCTTGAAATAATGCATCGAAAATACTACGAATAACATATTTTGCGTTTCCATTAATTTAACAGAGAACATAGTGTCATACACGCTGGATCTCTGTCTCAATATCATATGTCCAGCAATGCCAACATGTAGAACTCAATGTTTCAGAATCACAACAAATTAAAAATTATAGCGCTACAAAATGTTAAGAGAGCAAGATAGGTACCCCAGAAGCTGCGTTTGAATCTGTTGTTTGAATAATATTTGATGTGATTTAAATGGGGGTTTGAAGTATTTAAAGTTCTCAATATTACTCGGTTAATAGTACAGCACATCTAGAAGTAAAAGTTAAAGTTCACGACATTTGGTACGGGTGAGGATTTGGGGACTGCGATATTTGGCTAACTGGTGCAAATTTGTGAATTGAATACATGAGTTTCGTGATATACTGACATTTGACTTGAAATTCCATATTCACCGGTGGGAGTCTTGACGGTTGCAGTGAGAACCGCTTTACTTATGATTGCGATGTCTAGAAGCACTAATAAGGAACAGGCCGCGTTAAAACTTTCGGTGAAAAACACGATTCGAACCGCGCTTGCAAAGAATAATGCTAGTGATGTGAAATTGAAATCTGTTGCTGCCAAACCTGTATCAAAAGCAAGAGATACTACGCAGACAGCGCCGAGGAGCAGGGTTGTTTCTACTAACCAGAAGGCTGTTGTGCAAACTGAAAAGAAATATGGGAATATTTCAGACTTTAAGAAACCTGCTGATGCAATAAAACGAACGCAAAGTGCACAGAGTATCACTAACATGTCTACTAGTAATCACTCACGTAAGATTGAGAGCATTCCAGTAGGAAGACTTACAAAACGCAGTTCCAGCTTACAGACTGTGTGTGACAAAGCAGGCCACAAAGGGCGCATTCAAGAAGAATCTGTAAAAGATCTATTACATGTGGAAAAGGAGGTGCTAGAGGGAATTTCAGAGATAACACTTACAGAAGAAAGCCATGAGAGTGAGACTAGAAAGCTGATATTTAACGCTGAAACCCTGAAAAAGCAAAAAGTGCCAGCAAGCATCCTGGAAAAGTTAGAGACTCTCAGCGGAGAGAATGAAGCACTGAGAGCTGCATTGAATGAAACAAAAAAGAATTGTGACAAGTCTCTGTTAGGCACGGAGGCAGTTGCCCTGGTTGCAATCGGTACAGATGACTTCACAAGAAATCGCCCAAAGGATTTCGAGATGAGTTCTTCAGCTGAATTTAAAACTGCAGCCAATGAATCAAGCAAACGTTCCTGCACAAACTCGACCGAGTTTCCTGCTCACGGCTGTCATTGGGAGAATCTTGACAATCATGCCACAGTGGTCTTGTTGAAGAACAAGATATCTGGGATGCAAGACACCCATAAATGTATGACTGAGGAGCTGGAAGCAACAATACAAGAGCTAAAAGACCTACAAAGCACACTGGGACAACTGAGTGCTGAAAATGCACAGCTGAGCAATGGCAGGCTGTTCCTGCTTGACTCATTCTGTGCTCAGACGGCTAAACTCGAGGATGCTTTCCTGCAGCTCTGGCAGCTTAAGAAAGCAGCGCTTGTGAGTGATAAAGAGAGATGGAGCTTTTCAGAAAAGGAGTCCCAGCTTGATGCTCTCGTTTGTAGTGCCAAGCACTTGCAGGAACTTCGGATGCAAAAGGAAGCAGAGCACGACAACCAGATGTCAGTACTGGCACATGAGAATCGTAAACTGAAAGAAGAAGTTTTGATGTTAAAGAGCGAGTTGACTGCAGCAAAGTTACAAAACAAGAACGTTTTACCTGAAAGGAAATCAAAAATTTCTGAAGTTCACATAGGAAACAAAGAATCTGCAAATGCAGGCTCTTATCTTCAGTTGCAGAATTGCTTGGAAATGGGTGCAGAAGAAAACTTAAATATAAAATGCTGTGAAAATGGAGAAATGGAAAGTATTTCAAAGCTTCATGAGGAATTAAAAGCATTCGAAATTGATTCTCAACGGACTTCAACCACATGGCGAATGGAACAGCCCCGTTTTCCAGTTGGACTGAAGGGACCAGTGGATGTAGTATTAGAAAGAAATTTGTGTCATGAGGAAAGACTGATTTTCCTGGGTCTGGTGCAAAGAATACAGGCCTTGCAGATGAATAAGTTGGAGTTGGAGGAAGAGTTGGCAAAGAAATGTAGTGAAATCGCTGAGCTTCGAACAGTTACCAATCAACTCGTTGAGGAAAAGAAGGATTCCTCATGCACAATTGATCAATTAAAGTCTCAACTTGAACTTGCAAGGATGAAATGTTTAGAACTGGAGGCAGAGTTGGAAGATTCGGTCAGACAGTTCCAGTTGGAAAAAGAAGAATGGAAGCAGTTCCAGAAGGATTTTCAGACTGCAGTGGTTGTAGCAGACGGACTCCGAGCTGAAGCACAAGAGGAACTGAATAAGGTTACAGCATTGAACCAGGAATTGAAGGATTATGTGACAGCTCTTAAGGAGGAACTCCACCAGGCTAAACATAATAGACTTCAACAGAACTTTGATCCTATAAACCATAAAAATATGCATGACGTTATTCGCACTCCCAACAAGAAGTCAGCAAATCCAGGATATTTAGCAAGTGATTTTAAAGCTTTGGATTTAAAAGCGCGACAAAGTTCGGTCTTAGGGACTGCTGTGACGAAGCTGACATCAGTGCAAGAAAAGATATTTCGCCACTGTACAGCACTGTCAGACATGACCACTAATTTGATTGAGCCTGGTCTCCAATCACCTGGACATTGCTGCCAAAAATTGAGCTTGTTCCAGTGTAGTTCAAGTCCTGTTCTTCAAAAGCATGGCAGTAGTATTGAATCAAGTCCTCGCCAACAGGGTACCAGTATTTTCAGATGTCCTGCAAGCAGCAATGCTTCACCAGTAAGTCATCTTGTCAGCCAAGCAGTTGTTAGCGATAATGTAAAGCAGGCTGCTATTGAGTCATTCTGCACTTGTGCCAACAAGGAGAACTTAGCTGACAACGTGAGGTTGCCACTCAAAGATTTACTGACAAACAAACTTACAGAATCATGTAAGAAGTTGTACCCGACAACAAATATTATGAGGTCAGTACGTTTTAATTTATTGCGATTCAGAGCTTGCATACTTATATGTTTTATTTGCTGCCATTTTTCGTCTGTATTTCATTGATCTTTCTGTAGAAGTTTAATAGACTTAATACTTTTTTTATTTTAAAACAAAAACATGACTTGAGTTTAGAGTTATCCAGCACTGCCTGTGTGAGTTTTCTTCTGATGGGATTGTTGTTGGGAAGACATTCATTTGTGAATAAGCTAATTCTTTGGTTTAACTTGTTTTTGCATGCAGTGAAGAGCCTCCTGATAAGTCGATTGCAGGCCTATTGTCGGACCCATTGGCTCTTCTTGCAAAGCAGGTGGGAGGATCGAAGCGCAATGCACTGCTAAAGTGGTGCCAAAAGAAAACAGAAAATTATATGGTGAGAGTCAAGTGCAAATTCAGATTCATCGAACTTATCACATTGCCTGTCTATAGGCATCCTCACTGGTTTATAGTTTCATAAGTTTTATGGCTGTTAGAAGTTTGAGTTAGCTAGTAGGTGAATGGATGGTTGAATGGGCAAGTAAATAAGTGGGTGAATGAGTGGATGAGCGAATAAGTGAATTAATAGGTGAATGAATGAGTGAGTGAATAACTGGATAAATAGGTTGGTGAATAAGCAGCTTTATGGGCAGGTGAATTAGTGGATTAATGGGTGGGTGAATACTTGGAAAATTGGTAAGGAAATGTGTTAATAAGATGTTGCCAGATGCCTCTCTCTCTTTCTCTCTCGCTTCCTCTCTCCCTTCCTTTCTGTCTCTCCTTTTGCTGTCTTTATGTGTGTGCATATATATATATATATATAATATATATATAATTTTGCTGTTGGTTTTTCTTGATAGGGAATCGACATAACTAATTTTAGCACCAGCTGGAGCGATGGCATGGCTTTCTGTGCACTCATGCACAGCTTTCTGCCCGACAGAATTCCTTACAACGAACTGAACTCGAGTGACAAGGTGACATTTCATTATAATTTAGTTGTCAAGTAGGCTGATTCTGTTGAATGGTTCTTGTAGCCCTGGATTAAAAGGATATTGACTCATCTTATCATAGACAGTATGTGCGGAGTCGTAAGACTTGCCACTAGTCATCCACATCCTCTGAATGCCTCGACCCAACCTACTTAGACAGGGAATATAGGTCAGTGGTACAGTGTTTTATCCAGGTGCATTGTTCATGCAGACATACTAATACTTACTCTGTTCCTTCCAAACGTGTAGTCACAGTTAAGCATTTTTGGTTTTTTATAGTTGAAAAATTTCCTGTTGGTGTTTGATGTGACTGAAAGTGTTGGCATCAAAACTAGTCCGGTGAGTTGATTCTGTCTTTTAAGAAACCCTTTCGAAATTTAAAACTCTAAACTTTTTCCTGGAATTTATGCAACAGAATTGTTGCAAAGTAATGGATTCTGAAATTATTCTTTATTTTGACGAATTTGTTATGGATGTTGCTTAGCTCATATCTGATGTCCTTTAGGATGTGCCTGGAACTTGTATTCCAGGGAAGATATTTCTATATGTTGAACACTTAATAGGTCATATAAGTTCAATTTAAAAAGTATATATGATCACCTTAAACAGCATAGCACCCATTCAGTGGGCAGCGGTGGTGAAGGATCTCACCCTATTAATTCACTGAAAAACGAGCAGGGTTGAGGACATACGGTTGCTATAGAAAAACGTGTTTATTTACATTTACTGTATTCAAAAGTATAAAACAGAAGTTAAGAGTTTAGATCACCAATGGAAACCACAATGGAAGTGTAACTTTTATATAGCACATTTATTGTTTTTAAAAAGTACAAAAATTATGTGGCGCTTTTGCTGTTCATATTCTGATTCAAGAAACTATTCAGCTGAATATGAATAAACAGTTCTGAGCATTATTTGGGTGCGAGGCAAATCGAATGTAAGTATTCAGTACAGCTGTAATTGATACATACACACCTGCATATATAAATACATTCTTGCATGTATATTTGTATCAATTCATTTAATACAGCAACTTTTAAGTACCTCATGTGCATGTATATATACATAATGTATACGGTACATACCTGAATTGGTTCCTTTCTTCATATGGCTGCTATGCAAATGATAAAAGAATTTAGCATTATGGATGATTTCACAAAAATGTTGCATGTTCACTTTAGAATATGGCCAACGTGTTGGCAGTTGAGCAGCCTGACTGGCAAGAAGTGATGTCGTACGTCACTGCGATCTACACGCACTTTGAGGTTGATTGCAAAGTGGAAGCGGCAACGGTCTGGTGTTCTGCCGGAAAGGGATGATTGTGCTCCCTATCTGAAGAACTTGAAAACTTTTCAGGTTCAGGGACAATTTCTAGAACGTCTGCTTTATTTATAAAACTTGTTTGAATTTGAACTGTAACAGGTGCTGTCCATAGTCTGCAGTTCATTACTTGATATTTGTGGGAAACTACGTACAATTACTTGGTAGTAACAGTCGTTTAACTTAGACAACACTGCTTATATTGATTGTTTGCATTTTATTACTACAGATGATAATAGGTGTAATTAATAATTTAACAATGAAATTTCTTTATAGTAGGAATCTATCGACTGGACTCAAGGACTGTGTCATGTGTTTATCTATGGCAACCAAATTTAACAATTTTTTAATGCTCTTGTTTTCGTAATTCCCTTCCGTTTTTGTTGTCGTAACTAAGTGCCAAGCATTGTTTGAGAAAGGTGCTGTCATATTTGTTGAAATGGTTTTAGGGATGCATTTTGGTTTTACATTTAACTTGGTTTTTGAAATTTCACATGTCTGCTTTAATAGTGAAATAAATTTAAAAATCAAAAGAAAATGGTTTAACTCTTTCTGATTCATGTAATCTTGCTTCAAGTTTTAAGATACAGTATTTCAGTTGCTGTGTGGTTTGGGAAAGGATTCTGTAACTAAAGTTCAGTCTAATCTAATCAGTGCATAAAATTGGAAACGTTTCATCTTGATGCAGTAAAAAGAGACTGGTAAAGAATTGAAATTAATCTATTTAATGAACTAGGAAATTTAAACAGTTATGTTGAAAAAAGAGAAAACACCAGAGATTGGTATAAGTTGCAGCTGTTAATTACCATCATTATGTGTCTTTCTGTCATTTAATATCATATGTTACCTATCATAAAACATTCAGTTTCATGGCCGTGATATGTTCATGTGGTGTTCCTATGTGGTGCTTTCCCGTGCTATTCAAATGTGGTGTTCTCAGGGTTCTGTTATTGGTTCTTAGTATTTCTCTTACATTCGGCTTTAGTTCTTTCCTTCCTAATCATCATTCAATCAATTAGTCATTTATGTGCAGATGACCTCCAATATACTCGCCTAGCTCAAGCAGATACCATAAATTCATTGAGTGTATGACTATGCTCAAACGTTTATGCCAGTTCATAAGACTAAAGCTAGGTGGGCGGTTCAGGTATATAAAAAACACAGACAACTGCATTAAAATACTCCTTCAGATGTTTTTTTTTTATTACAACTGCAGTTAACACACAAAATTTTTGAAAACAAAGAAATTGCATTTTTCTGCGGTTTTGTACACTTAGCAGCAACTCACCATACGAAACTAATGCAAATTCTTCGATGAAAATGAGCAACACATCCATCGAACTGACAAAAGTAGCTGCATAAAATAATGCAATCTACCAAAAAATTCGTATTATCACCAAAGAAGTTCTATCAGCAGATTATAAAAATTTTCACCGGTTTGCTAAAGTCATTCAAGTCTGGCTTCTAATGGGTGCACCTGCTTTGTAAGTCTGACAAATTTTGATTATGCATAAACTGTTCGAGATTTACCAAATGTTTCTTAGGATGGTCCATGCTTGTATCGTAAAACTAAGTTTCAGTTTTTGAATACTGGAAGGTGCCAAATAAGTTCAATATATAAATAAATCAGGTGCAATTTGATGTAAATTGGAAAATATTTTGAGGTTGCACAGTCCCTTATCTTATCGTTTTGCCCTCCTTTATGTACTTAGTAAAGGGAAAGTCTAGCACAGTTAAGGACTCCCTTGCTAGTAAATGTTGAATTTCTATTGACTTAAATATGCTAGATTAATTTTTCAATCATTTAACACATAAATGGAAGTGAAAGCCAGTATAGTAAGACAGAGTCTGGGGAGTTCATTCACCCTGAGAGATCAAAAAAGACAGATGGAAGTTCTATCTAAACACAGCAGAATTGGAGTTAAGCAGTTACAATAAAACACAGCTGAATCCCTTTGTCTCCAAGTGCGAGACTGCTGCACTGGATCAAACAGAAGCGTGTTGGTTGAGTACCAGATCAGTTGGCTGCTACTTCTCAAGCTCTAAGAGCCTAGGCCATGAAATTCAGGACCTATCACCAAGTTAAAGTGTCATTTGCCAAACAAGGAGATAATATTAAGATTTTGCCAGCACCTTGAAACTTCAATTTTCACCAGATAACGTACGCACTGGTTGTTCATTGGAAAGGTAATCACTGACATCACTGGCTGTTGCAGAGGTGGACTGACTGTCTGTTGCTGTTTCTGGCGTAGGAGTAAAGCAATTACTTGGTGTCTTAAACTTAACTCCGGCATTGGAGAAGCTCAGGCTCATGCAACTGATCTGACCGCAATTACCGAGTTCAAGGCGTGAGTATTGGTTCTGCAGAGGCAAACCTTGAAGTCCGTAATCTCACAGATGACTACAAAGTACTAATCATCTGAAATTACTAATCATCTTTTTTGGAGAATTCCATCTTGAAGTATTCACTGGGCTCAGTGGATGAAGAAGTTCAAACTGCAACCAGTCGAAGAAAAGAATATCTTCCACTTTCTTCTGTTCATCTGCAAACATTTACATCCAAGCTTGGTTTCAGGCATTTTGGCCATCTCTACTACTTCTGCAACGATCTTCGTTTTTTTCCAACAGTTGACCAAACAAATGACCTATAGGAATTGACCTGTCTTCTCCAATAGCTTATGATTCTGATGCAATTTCACTTAAGCAAAATAGCAATCTGAGCTTTCACTGTACAGACACTGGCAAGGATATGGTATGTCTTAGCTAACGACTGGCAAATTAATCTAATACCGATAGTTTAAGCTAAAGCTATACTAAATACATAATTTGTTATGTTTGTGAACTGGTTCTAGTGTTTGCCACAGTGCAGTACAATATCCAGTACCCAGAAATCTTTGACTGTCTTTGCAACCCCTAAATAAGGTCCAATTTGGCTAAAATTTTCAACACGTAAGTTTTTCAATAGATGAAATTCAATGGTGTGTTCCAACTTAGAACTTTAAACAAAAACTTTTTGGACCACCCTAATTTTGCTGCACTACTTTACATGTGGTGCACCTACAATCAAGGACCTGATGCGCCAAGGCTTGAAACGTTATCACTTACAAAACAGAAACATACAAAATGCATTACAGATTTGCAGTCTTAGGCATGGACGACATTTCATAAATGACCTGTAAAATTTCAGTACTAGTCAAGCTTCTAAACGGTTCTGAACTATATATGACCAAGTCTCAAATGACATACAACTGAATTCAGTTACTGAGAAACTTTCAAGACTAACAAAAAATAAAACTAGAACAAAGTCCACAAAAAACTATACTCCCAAACCGCTGCACCAAACCTCTGTAAAAGGCTCTCAAACTGCTTCAAAAACTTCTTTAGTGTCAATCATTTTGCCACAAGGCATTTCAATCCTGCTCACCTAGGAGAAATCCCTCCACAAAGTGGGCCCAAGTGGGTTGGCAGGAGTGGCATAAAAGCAAGCTGTGCCGCCGTTTGGATCTGATCTCGGCAACTGTTCAGCCAAATCAAAACTTCAAACATTTTAAATAACAGAACAAATATGACAGTCCAGAAGTGTTCTCTCCACAAAGAAAAGGGTCTACGGAGGACCAATCGCATTGCATGCAAATCTTTGGTTTACAAGTAATGCCAAGACACATCTGGTCCATCTCAGAACTCCTGTTTTGTTAATAATAACCACTTCTTCATAGCAACAAAACATGCATAATAGCAAGATTTCTAACAACATCAGCAACAGTATATTACATGCGATAGGACATTGTACCCATTGTCTGAAAGCCATTTTACCCAAGTCAGAAAGGAAGAATTCCTCCATACTCTGACTTTCTCTGCCTCCATTTTCCTCTTCGGAACAAAGAACTTAACAATACCACAACAATAATAACACTCTAATTAACAATTTTATAACAACTTTTTAAATAATAATATAATTACAGTCTGTAATGATCATAATAATAATTTCGCTAACTGTACCAATAATAATAAAATTAATCAGTAATAAAAGATTTTCTGTAACTAAAACACTGAAGCAGTCAAACTAGCAATTCTGGCTGAGACTGCTCATTCCTGAGAAAGTAGTAAAACTTGCTGAGTCCAGATCAACAGACATGTATTTGCCAAGTCATCTCACTTCTTGTGGTTCTCCAGGGTGAAAATGCGACTTCACAGCTCTGGAATTCTAGTAAAACCCCCAGTATCAAGGGTGATGCACAGGCTGGTCCAAAAATTCTTACACTGCATAAGCTCTCTTGAAGTCCAGAACCAAAATCTGTGTACATGATGGCAAAACTTGTGCATGGGCTTCTTGAATAGTTCTTTAACTCGAGAGTAGAGATTTGCTTAGAATAGTCGAAACATCCAGTACGTGGGGTCACAAGCTTTTCGTGCCCACATAAGATCTTCAACTCAAATCTCCAGATCCACGTAAAGGCAGACTGAAACATAACCCAACCTGACTCCAGGACAAACAGGAACTCTAGACGCCAAGTTCCACGTACAGGTTACTCAAAAACTCCTCAACCCCCACAAAATCTCAACAAGTCTAGCTACTGGGCGAAGGCGACTTCAAGTCTTCGGTGCTGTCCAAGTGGATGCAGAGTCGACCAGGCAAATCCAGCCCTGGCGAGTCTAATTCCGGTGACTCAGTGCCTCCTGGAGCTGGAGACGGGTTAGTCTTATCTGATTGGTCACAAGGTGTGCAAAGCATGCTGTCTCTAGCAACTGTTTGTTTTGACAGCTGAGGATCAGACGGTGCCAGCCCAGCTGCTGCTGCTGCTGCAGACGATGACGGGCAGGAGGAAGAGGAGGAGGAGGAGGCAGAGAGTGGCACGATACGTCCAGGCTGACGACCTGCCAAGGAAACACAAAACTGCACTTTCAGCAAACAATGTGTAATTCCAAACCCAGGAGTTACTCAAACCCTATTCATCTACTGACATCAAGTGTGAAAGACTGGAGTTGCCTGAAGCCAAGATAACGAAGGAAGTTCAGAAAGCAAAACTAAAAATTTCTCAAATTTTTTAAGTTCTCCTGGACTTGCTGCCAGAAAAGCCAAATGCCACGCACAAGCTCTTACCCTCTGGAATAATCTAAGCAAATTCTAGAGTGCCGCTATAATGTTGCACAAAGTGTCAATCGAAGATGCTCCAACGCCCATCCACAATCCAATCAATGAAGACAATCACAGGCATAATGAGGGGTCCGACTTGTAAGCATGCTTTTTATATACTGCAGTGGAACAGATTGTCGTGTCCTATAAACGCTGACACAAAGTTGGAGACAGAATAAACTGAGTCAGAGAGCAGTATGAAGAGTTAGAGACAGAATTAACTGAGTCAAGAAGCAGTATGATGAGTCAAGAAGCAGTATGATGAGTCAAGAAGCAGTATGATGAGTCAAGAAGCAGTATGATGAGTCAGTGGAATTCGTTGTCTGTTACTGACCAGATTTACTGGATAGAAGCGTGGATATCATCTGGTGTTTGCCTGCAATTGGTGACTCGTGGTCATCCAGTGCAGTGCTGACCCCTCCTAGCACAGGATGACTTCCTTCATCTGGTGACGACAGCTCTACGCAGCAAATAAACAAATGCTTTATTTAAAGGTTTCATAACTTGTATTAGTTATGGAAATCAACTCATGTCTCCAGTAACTTGGAAAAGACCTTTATTACGAAACTCAGATGGTCATAAACAGGCCTGACTCACCAACAGATACAAAGACAGAGACATGGACAGAGAGAAGTGACACAAAGGATGACAGTAAAGGATCAAGACAAGATGCAAGAAGAGAATTTTATCACCAAGTACCATGAACAGCAAACAAAGAGGAACAAAACTGATACTGCCCATTTTGCCTGTGTACACATAACCCCATTTATGAAACTGTTGCTACAGAAGTTCTACTAAAGAGTATTTAGGCTCACTCACTTGAAGCTGTGCAGGTGAGCACAGCAGCGCCATCTGGCCTGCTGACCGCACTCGCTGCATCTCCGACTGACTGAGTTGACAAGTCGGACGAAGAGAGCCGGCGCAATTGCTGCCGTTCGTTAAATCTGTTCTCTTGGTCGCCAGATTTCGTGGATGGAGAGGCAAGCAAAGGCAGATCCTCGTTCTCTCTCTGCTGTTTCTGCTGTTAAAAACAAAGTCAGGTCAAAGGTCAGTCAGTCAATGAATAGTCCATAGCTTCAGCTACAGCACTGAACTGTTAAATCTCTCGGCTGCCGAAATCTAACAGCTGCACAGTCTCTTCCATACAAATCAAAGTTTGACAAACTGTCAGTTCTGCAACGTACCAGCATCGAAAACTGTACACTTAAGTAATGTATGCACCCATTTACTCTTCATCCGAGCAACACTGGCACACCTTCCGTTTCATCACAGACAACACTGCCTGCCTTTTCTGAATAATATAAATTTGCCAGTAAGCATTGCTAAAAGCAAAGCTATTAAAAATGCTGTAGCACAGTGGACAAGCACGGACTACTGCTGGCTGTATAGTGTTCTTTCAGATAATGGTCTCCGTGTCTTGTTAAGCATGGCTACATCTGATATAACCTATAAAATGCCCTCAAGAAAAATAACTGAATAATTTGAAAAAGCATCCCAGTTGTTGCTACTCACATGTTCCCGCAAAATCTTTGTTTTCCAGTTGAACCCCACAGTAGATTGCTTTCCACCAAAACTGTCCTTGCAACGCAAACTATCTACCGCCCCACCTGGGTCATCAACCTCTGAACCCGTTCTTAGTGAGCTTGGAGCTTTTTCCGGAGGATGCTCGGAGCTGCTGGAGTTACCCTCTACCCTCGCAGGCGTCGAGACACGAGGCGAGGACACACGACTCTGGTTGAGGCCATTGCTGGAACGTGGAACGTCTGTTTGGTGTACACCCTCATAAGAGGCTGGGTCGGACCCAGCGAGAAAAGTCCGCATGGCTATTCGACTGACATCAGCTGACAACAGAAAATGTCTAGTCTTAGGTAAGTAAGTAAGACATTTGTTAACACGCCATGCATCCATCGGTTGGGCAAGGAATCGTAGGTCAGCAGAGTACCTGGATACTAATACGTGACTGTGACTAACAAAACCTGGCATATGATACACTAATCAATATCTAAGAAAGGCATTCAGGTGATTATGCAGAAAATAAATCTAGAATAGTTCTGCGCATAATTTTAAAAGATAATCCAAATATGTATTTATGTATGCAGACCTACATCTATGCCAAGCTGCTAAGCTAGGAATGAATACGATCCTTGTGCCATTTCCATATGTAGAACAGTTCACTGATATTGTATATTTGTGTATGACATTCTGCTGACTCAAAGACTGCCACTGACCTTGTTTACCAGAAGATATACCTCTGTGTCTTTATGGTACATGTTACTGTTCATCCCCTGCATCTTTTGGAATGCACCAGTCACACATAGCGTTTTTAAACTACGGCATAATTTTATTGTGTATTATTCCAATACATCATAAAATCTTTGCCAGTGGTACACATGCATCTTACCACTTCCTACTGACCAAAAGCTACTGATCTGTAAGAGGTATAATACCAGTACTGCCTTGCGGCAGTCACAAAAGCCACTGATCCTTCGTGTATAGGTACAATGCCAGTAGTTAGATCACAAACTGAAGAGTTGAATAACAACAGGATACAAAACAAAACTGGGTTTTGACACCATGAACTGGTAACTACTTGGAATGGAAGCTGAATGAATGGAAGCTGAATGAACTGAAGCTGAATGAATGGAAGCTGAATGAACTGAAGCTGAACGAATGGAAGCTGAATGAATGGAAGCTGAATGAATCCAAGCTGAATGAATCCAAGCTGAATGGGGTGCACATAAGACATAGATACAGGCACTACCTAAATAATACAATCAGTCTTTATTATTGATACAGCTTGGAATGAAATGTGGCAAAAGAAAACATAACTCACAAGAATTTTGCGAGTTGGTTTCTCGACCCAAATCCTTGAAGATGGTTTCAAAGCAGCTTTCAATAGCAGCTGCTCTTTTTGACAGGTTTGAGTCGCCTTTGTTGGCACCCTGGCTGCCGATACCATAAACACCAGATGAAAAAGTTCTCTTGGGAACTTCCACCACAGATGACAAAACCTGATCATTAATTCTCGTACCTGACGAAAACCCTCTGTTAGGAATCTCCGATCTGGATGCGAAAGTGCTTTCCGATGTTGCAGCAGACGGTGGAAAACCCCGATCAGACATTCGGCCACCAGATGTAGCAGCTTTCTCCTGGCTTCTCGGTGCTGTGCTCGCCAAGTCACGCTCCGCTCGCGTTTCATCACGGCGGGACCAAAAATTTGGTGGGATGTTTGAAAGGCCTAAAGACTCCGACAGAGACGCTGCACTTGTTTCATCAAGCCGATTCAAGATCGAGGCTGGCGTACCCTTTTCGCTGGCATCAGGCTGGCTGATCTGTATGGAGATGATCCATTCAATCAGCTGCGCTGCACTACAGCCGTCGCTGATCTTAGGCCAGTTTTTCTGCTCAGGGAGGCATCCCCAATCCTTTGCACTCCGGACAGATTCTGGTGCAGCTGGCGGAATCTGCCACTGCGATGGTGGCAAGCTTTCAGAATGTATTTTGCCTCGCAGATAACTTCCATGTGCTGCCATGGCAGAGCCATTTCCCAGGGGCATGGTCGTTGCAATATGGTTGCTGTGGCCACCATCACCCCGGTTACTGGCCAATGACCTCTGACCTCCTCCTCCTCGAACCAAGTCAACAACGTAATTCTGGATCTCGCCTGATCTTGCTACGGGGTGTTGCCAGGAGGGTGGGACAGAAAGGTCGTTTGGAATGCCACCTGGAAACTTCATTCGAGTGTCGCTCTGACCAGAAAAAGTTCCACGTAGAACGTTCTGGTATGAGGGGTGGCGATCATTAGGTTCAATCCTAGGGGGCTCTTCTTGCATGTTTCGTAGCTGCTGTGCCGTACGGAAATCGTCACACAGAAGTTTCATGTGCTCAGAGGAAATGTGAGGAACGGCTGGGTGATGTGGACGCCAGGATGTGGGCTCAGGTGGTACTGGCAAGTTGCGATCTGCAAAAGATGGTGGAACCCCAAAACGTTCTACCAAGGCCTCGGCATGGAACGTTGGGGCATGGAGCTGAGATGCTGGAACTGGGGTTCCTTGCATGATTGAGCCCCTGTGTAAAGGGGCTTCTCTTCGTCTCATTGCTTGAATGGCTGGGTCAACTGCTGGTATAGGGTCAAATTGACCAGAGTGTGCTCCCCTTTCAAAAGCTTCTTTTCGGGGATCTCTCTCAACAGTTTCTTTTCGTGGGTCCCACTGAAAAATTTCTTTTTGGGGGTCCCTCTCAAAAGCATCTTTCACAGAGTCCCTGTCAAAAAAGTCCTTCCTGGGGCCCCTTTCAACCGTGTCTTTTCGGGAGTCTCGTTCGGAGTGTTTCATGTTGTCGTACTCAGCAACAATTGCTAACTCGAGAAGATACCCAGACTGTGGGTCGGGCTGTGAGGTGGGGTCACGGCTGTGCGCTGGACGAAGCTGGTATGGGGAGTCAGCACTAAGTGGCTGACATGGCACATTTCTTGGCGCCAGGACTTTTCCACCCGTCTCGACACGTGACGAAACGTGGCAAGGATGTCGCATTGAAAGGTCCTCAGCCTGGTTCTCTGCAGCCGAACCAGATGTGGAAGCTGGGTTGTAGGCAATATCACTGGATGACTTGAACTTCTTCGTGTCAACTGAAAAGAACAAGAGCACATCTTTACAAGGCCATCCACCCTTCTGAAATATTAGCATAAATAAGCACTTCTTATTACCCTGCTCATCTTTACCTGCCTTCCCTCAGACATGCATCTTCTGATTACACCAGAGACTCAGGATAACAAGCTTCATTATAACACAAATTCTGATATAATACGGTCTGAGACATGGATCCAAAATTAGTTCAACTATAGAAAATAAACTCGTCATAATATGACCTCAGTATAAGTCAGTTCTTGATATGGGTCCCAAATAATGCGCAAAACAAGTTTTCAGTGTAATTTTAAAATTTATTTGATGCCATCAGTGCAATCTTTCATCATCAAAGTCAAACGACATAAATCCATCTACAAATGAATCAATAAACAACTAAGATCATTAACCCAATATCCTGTTTATTGCGAGGCATTGAAACCTCCTTACAAAACTATCTTTGCAAGCCTTATCCAGAAGAGTTTCTTAAAATGAGGTCATGTTCGCTAGCTGGACTTAACCCCTTCAACCTGAGAAACCAGAATACCAGATTACACGTACTTTACCATATCCCGAGAAACCAGTTTACCAGTTTCATCGTTGGTATCGTATTCCCAAGGGACCGGTGAATTGGTTTCGCTTATCTGGTTGATTGGTATCGATAAAACAAGTAACACATAGTTGTTGCTTATTGGTGTACTTTTCAGCTAAACAGTCCCAGGACTTTAAGATTTCGACCCCAATTTTACAAGTGACTGCGATACCATGCAATATTTTGAAATTTTTTACTGAAAGCAAGTGTTTTCGCATGAAGGATATGACCAATCCGAAAGCTGTACGACTGAAGGCCAGCAAACCAACGGACTACTGTGATTATCATCTTGAGCAGTCTTCTGTAGCAACCAGTATGAATACCTGTTGCATTCAGAGTAAAGGTCAAAAGAAATCTGAGTGCTCATCCTGGTACACCAGCCAAAGATGTTCCATCCAAGAAATCAAAATCAGTTTCTGCTATACAACCTGTCATGCTTACCTCTGCATATGGGAAGGCAACAGCTGTTGGATGGAATGCCATGACAAGATATACGTTAGGCATTTTATTCATTTATGGAAGCAGTGGCCCTGCATACAAATAGTTTTATGCCTTATATGCCTAGTGGTTGTTGGTTATTTCACAAACATGGAAAAACCCTGTTTCCCGGGGAAGTCCAGGGATATGGCTTTGTTCCTTTTGGGTGACGGAGGTGGGCTGGGCGAAATGCTTAATTTTGGGATCAATGATATTAACTGCACTGTGTCAGAATTTTGCATCACAATGGCAAAAAGTATACTGCAGTGCACTAAACATTTGAATCCATCAGTTTGTCCTTTGTGATCGCTATATCAAATCATCATAATAAATTAATTAATTGATAGCTCAACTCACACTATCCCAGGCAATCATTTCTCAGACTCACTCTTTGCATTCATCAATCTGCTCTTCAAATGTTTAAAATATCGTATAGACTCCCATACAAATTGATTTCTTGCACAAGTTGACCCTCTTGCTAAGGTTAAAATGTAATCCTGATCTTAGAAAGCAATCTCTCACAGATGATATCGGTTTGATCCACCAAGATACCTCCTAGCTTTGTACTTTTAAAACTGTCAGAAATATTTTCAACTTTTATGCAAATATATACACAGTCCTTTGAACTATCCACTGAACATACCAACCCACTCCATTTGCCCTTTTATCTAGCCACCTTAAGGACCTCAACCTCCTCCTGTCTCACTTCTCCACTCACCATGTCTTTTGGCATTCACCGCTGCATCGGAAGACTTGCACTCTGTCACCTGCAGGTTTTTCTCGATCGCCGCGTGGATCAAATCTCGGATCCGCGCAGGTGACCCACTGTTCCGCACAAATGAAGACCGCCCGGCTACGGGCAGTACAACACGACCGTCACCACTGCACCGATTCCCAACTGAAGGGCTACAGACTCGTGGACTGGCTCCACGCGCACCAAATCCCAAAGGTAGCAGATCAGGCATTCCCTTTGACCTCTCATCAAATTCATTTCCTCGCTTTACAAAGCCACTCATCTCCAACGCTGAAACAGAACTTGCCGTTGCCACAGAAACCTTGCATCTGCTGCCCTCCTGACTAGCAGATGGCTGGTTTTTCCGGAGCAAAGCTTCTTCTGCGTCACGCTGTGACAGACGACTCAAAAAACCATCAGGATTGAAATCACTGCGACATGAAAGTCGACCTGTGTTGAGGCTTTTGTTCTGTGACGGTTGTTCTGCCATAGCCATGACCCGTGTTGGAAAAGAAGGAAGCAGAGTGGGAGCATCTTCCAAAGCATTACGGCCCTCGTCGTCCTGAGAATGAGCTCCGCCCTCGTCTGCACTCAACGTCGCAACACTATCGTCGTCTTCAGTCTTGCACAAGTCTGCACACAATAAAAGCAAAGACGAATTTAACAAAGACGACCAACATATAATAAATCAGACAAGGCTGGACTCACAACTACATCTAACACAACTGTGCTGATCCAAAAAGCATTTACTTAAATAAATTACCAAAAACAAGACTCAGTTAAACTCCGATCGACCACAGTAATTTCATTCAGCTACGCTTCCCATCCTTTCAAGACAGTACCAACGCCTCGACATTGCCTAATACATTTGAAAAATCATTGCTCTTCTTCTTTTTCTTTAGGTGCTCTGCCTTTAGACAGGTTCGTGTTTCCAACAACACGATTCCTTGTGGTGCTTGGCCTGCTCTTCTACCCATCAGTCAACATTCAGTCTAACTCTCAGCCTTCCTCTTGTTTTCTTCCCTTGCATTCCCTTCTCAATACACACTCCCCTCTCACCAATCTACCTCCTCTGTCGATTACAAAGGCCATCACAAGCACTTCATGTTATTCATCACTGCTACATAAATCCTTTCTTTTTTACTTGAAAACTCACACATATGAATACAGGTAATAAGTGATAAATTTGAACAATCATGCGGCAAGTCTTCAAATAATGTCTCTACCACTGTACAGAATGGTTTTCGAGCCCGTTATCAACCAAGACGTAAGGGCTGTGAAACTAAACTGCAAAAGCAGAAGTGATGATTTCCAGGACACTGTCACATAGTGCGGTGTACCACCACACAGCATAGCATTATGCAGCTCCATGCCACTGTGGTTCAGTGTTTTAATCCAGTCCACTCTAAGGACTTCTGTCGTCGTAACCCACAAGATATCAAAAGCTAAATTACTATCCATACAATCTGCCAGACGGCCTGACACTAGGAGATCTAAGAAGCCAGATGGCCAGCCACTGTAGCTAAATCCGTGTCCGAATCTGAATGACCTGCAAAATGGCAGAGCTGACAGCAATTAACAACAATTGCTGAACTTTGGATCAGCCACAGAGAAAGCTCGAAAGCTTCCTCATGCAAGCTGTTGGGTGCAGGGCCATGAGAGTGCAGTGTCACTAGTAGCCCAGCGCCTGAGCATAGCCGACCTACCCTGGACTGGTTCTGGTAGTTCTTTGGGTGGGCTCTGCGACCTGTAAGACTCGGCCACCGGGTCCAAACCATCTGAAGCACTAACTGAGGTCAACGGTCGTGAAACATCCTCGACAAAGTCAGGGAGATGATTCTGAAGACAACAAAGAAAACATATATCAGGCAAACAAGTCACCATTATTTCCACCACCGTCACTCTAAACCCCACTGCCATAATCATCATCAGTAGCAGTCAACACGTATTCTCATTATGATCAGCAAATTAAATTCTTAAATTTCAATATTCAAAAAGACGCATGCCCGGTAAAAATTAACAATTTATTAAAGTTCTAGTCAAACGCTCTCCATTGTTCATCACTGTCTCACCTTCTTCTCATCTGGAGAAGGTGGATTCAGGCGGACGAGAGAAGATTCAGGTGGAATGGCAGACGGCTCCACAGAAAATGATCCACCATCTACTATCAGCTTTACAGAATCTGTCTCTGTGAACGGTTCTTCGCTCTGTTCAAGTTCTACTTGGTTCTTTGGTTCAGCAGCAGTGGTCGGTAGGAAACCAGATGGCGGAAGGCGTTCTCTGAAAAGCAAACACAAATAAAAGTAACGTCATTTAAGGTGGCAATTTTACTACAGTAGCTTCATAGCTAAATCAGCTGTAGCATTACGCCAATGTCTTGGGTTCAGTAACCAGCTAGAGCAGAAATTATTAAAATTTTTGTATCACTTTCTTCACACGCCTCTATGAATTCAAAATGTTGGTAATAACAAAACAACGACACACACAAATATGCAGTTAACAAAATATGTCACGTAAAGTAAATAATAACAATAATACTAATAAAATAACAGTACAGCAATAGAGGCAAAAGAAACAGTATTATTAGTGGTAAAAAGTGCAAAACACATCTCTTTCATCTTTGCTTTGCTCCTCTTGGGGTGATTTGCATCGACATTTAGCAGGTACAGGTAGCCCAAACATCTGGTCCATGGTTGTATTGGCCATTCATATGCTTTTGTCCAATTGCTTGGAAATGTATCAATGCTTTGAGAATCTTTGCACGATCTAGCTAGCCCAAGCAGCAAGCAGTATGTTGGAAGAAATTATCTTTCCATACCAAAGTTTCAATAAGAACAAGATCTCTTCCATTTCTTGGGTCTTGGAAATGCCTCCCGAGCAGAAAATCTCAGAAAGGTAACTAAGCCACCATGTAAAACAGCAAGCTCACTGAGTGTCAGCAGCTCGACACTGAAGTTTATTCAAATACTTAACCTCAGCTGGCAAATGCACATTCAAATCTGTCGATTCTGTCATCCATTATATTTTTAAAATAAATATTTATAATAACATGATTACAAAAATGAGGTGAACAACATACCGACAAGAGTGTATGCCAGAGTTCTTATTTTCTGCTTTGTCTTCTTTTGCATTGTTCTAAAAATCATAATTTCCAAGATTATCAAATACTAACTAAATGAAACAAACCATGTTAACAACAAAGCACACAATCAATTGTTCAATTACAATAATTAAGATCTAAACTGATAAAACAAACAAAGTTTAGACTCCATGAATGACTGACCGCTCCTCTCATCTTTGGTTTTCGGGAGTATTTCTGTCGCTGCAGCTTCTTGTAGCCAACTGCTTTCTTTGTCAAATAGTAGAACTGAACGCAGTCCTGTACATTCTGTCAACAAATCAATTCATGAATCAATCAAAACATGACTCAACTGTGCACCATTCAATCCCTTAACCAATCACCTTTGCTTTTCAAGCCAGTAACATAATGACACCCATGTGTCATTCACGCTTGCTTTGACCTTTGAGTCAAACACGCTTGCTTTGACCTTTGAGTCAAACACGCTTCCTTTCACCTTTGAGTCAAACACTCTTGCTTTGACCTTTGAGTCAAAAACTCTTGATCTGACCTTTGAGTCAAACACTTGCTTTTCCAGTCAGCCAAATCAAGGGACCTGTGAGTCATTCCATGTCTAACCAACATAAAGCGTCACATGACCATCTCCAATTTTGCTGAAACTGGCATAGTTATTCATCTTGATGAGAAACTTTCAACACCAAAGTTTTAGATTTTGGGTCAAACACGTCCGAGATATGGGTTATTGAACTTTGACCAAAATGCGTTCACCCACTCAGGTCAAACTGATGTACCTCGGGTTTCATACCACCTAGAGAGATAATATTTAAACCAGACTGAAGGCTAATCGAAAGATCTATCTGGATATATTAAGTAAAATGCCTAATATGCATTTACAATAAAATGCTGAGCAATCTTAGCAATTTACCAAGACCTGAGTCAGTTCATATAAACCAAATTTTAGAATTTTTTCTTTTGTTATCAGCATGGTTTAGTGAGCAATTGCTAACAATTTCAGAGTGGGGTCTCTTGTAGTCATTTTTTGAATACAATTCATGATTCACAAAAAGCGTTGGGGATGGTCAAGCTGGGCATTGTGCTGATTTCACATGAAATAACTCAGACCTGTATGTTTTGTAAATTATGCTCAAATTTTAACCATATTATCCAGAAATGCTTAAATTGAATCAGATTTTGTCAAACATCGACCTGAATTCTAACCTTATTTTCCAGAAATGATGCAATTAAACCAAATTTCTTGGGGTGCCTGACATATTTCTCTATAAAGAGGTCTCTTTCGGGTTCTGTCCAAAAACTACACTTCAACATTGAGGCACTGTTGACAGAAGCTGGGTCTTCAATAAAACCATTCTCATTGAGAAAACACAATCGACGGCTGTTAGAGTCAAGCAAAGGTGGAGGTTGGGCAGCCAGACTCCGCAGTTTCTCCATCACCTTCTAAAAAAGAAAAATGGTAATAGCCAATCACACTCATCTGATGACATACTTAACAGCCAATCACATTTAAAGATAGCCAAAATAGTGGCCAAACACTACACAAAAACCGCAGCAAATAAGAATCAAAACATCCAATCACAACATAAATAAATAAAAAAACTATTAGGTTCAATCAAGGTCACACATAAAGCCACAGAGAATACCTACAATCAAGTAAAATGAACACTTGAGCACAAGAAAAGTGACAAAGGCAGAAAAAACACCCTACCTCCATTTGTATTTCAGGTTTGTTAGCAGCTTCTTTCTGATCTTTATTTGATCCATCTGCTTCAGCTGACGGTAAAACTGTTGAGCAGTATCTGGTACAAAACAGCTCAAAGTAATGTAACTGGACACTGCAGTTACACTTTATATTGTAATTTGTAACTTCTATAGTGCCATTGTCTAATGCACAAGGCATCAACTGTAAGTCCACTAAAATCAAGCCGCAGTCTGGTCAATACTTGAAAGTCAGTCAGCTGAAACAGAGAAGCACCCTATGGGGACAAGCAATTTTAAAAAGGTAACTCTTACGTTGAGACTAAACTGACAAACGAAACCAATCGTTGCTTACATGGCACATTCTTGGATGCCATAAGAAGCCTACCAAACTGGATTAGCATCATCAGTGTCAGATGTGCAATGTGGTCATGCAAAATACTGGCACTTAATACATTCTAGCCATGAATGTTAACTATTGCAGACATGTTATAAATGTAACACTGTTATGTTGCAATGCAACGAAAGCATTCATAAGGCATCAAACCAGCTATTGACATGGCAAAGGTCTTTTAAAATCTTTGCTACTTGCTAGGCACTACACAACTTTACAGCTGCCAAATACTTAGACAAATGATGGACACTGAGCAGAAGATTTCTGTCTTCTTTAGTATGTGTCCACAAATACAACGATAACAACTAATAAAAACTCATGCTGAAATGTTCATCACGTTCACATACTAGAAAATAAATCTTGACCAAGACTACCTCTGCAGTTTTTCTTCTTCCTGCTTCTTCATGTCTGGAAAGATCTTGTCAAAATATTCTCGCAGTTTCTTTGCGCTTTCAGTACAGAAAAGCAAATATAGAAAACTGTGGCAACAACTACTAAACCAACAACAATGTAGTTATAATTGTGCGGCAGCCTCAGAAGAAAGCATGCTGCTTGAATGCTGACAATAAAGTGAAATCTTTCATTTCTGACTTCCAGTGCAAATCCCATTGGATCTTGTTTTTAATGGCAATACATCTGGACATCAGTTGAGATTAGAACTCAACAACGGAACACAATATTTTCAACTCATCTTAAGGTGCACCTTTTTAGATCTGTCAGACGTCCATGCCTCAGTGCCTTTGAAAGGTTCTTAAAACGTGCTATACAATTGTTCAGACACATATACACATATACATTACGATTGCACAATGACGCCCTGAAATAAACACTCAATAGAGCATGAAATCAGGCACAAGGACAAAAACCGGACCTAACTGACAGTTGTTGACAAAGCTGTATGAATGGCTGTCTCAAGAAGTCCACAAATCGATGGATGCGTGTATGAAAATATGAACGGAAGTGCCTGACTGTGTTTATGACTGATTTCAGTTGAATCAGCTTAGACTGATTTGATGCTAATAAATCTTCCCTAAGTAATATCCTAATACTGACTACAAGTGAAAAAATCACAGCTTAGATCACACTGATTTTATTTCAGCTCAATAAACTAAGGCAGATATTTCTGTTACTCTTAGAATTCGAACAGCGAATGGAAAAGCAACCAAGAGTTACATCTCTTCTCTTAGTCTGGACAGGTAGCAATAATAATTATAATAATAATAATAATAAGACAATTTACATAGCGCCGTAGCAAAGCCGAGGCCGAAGAGAAAGTGTGCTGTACATGAGTTAAAAAACAAAAATAAGCAGCTAATGATTGTCTAAACAATGGAAAGAACACAAGTTGGTCCGAAAAGAGTTTGATTTGAGGTATTTCAGCTTTTTGGGTGAATTTTGAAGGATGCTAATACACACGGTAGTGCACAAACTCACAAGTGAGCTATTATGCATGAACTCATATGAGTGTGTGTGTGTGTATTAACAAAGTGTAAAAATTCACCAAATATGTCAATGAAGTTGACAGAACAGAAACAATGGTAATGATTTCGATTAGCTGACGAAACACACTGCTGACTTCCGTATGAGACTCAACCACCAACCTCTGTTTCTGTTCATTTTCCACCGTTTCCATCTTTCGTCTCCAGCCCACGTGTAGACTGTTGTATTGTTTCTTTAGTGTCTCCATCTTGAAAAATCACCATAGAATGCAATTTAGCCAGAACATTAAACTGGCAATGAACCTATGTTGGAATCAAAAAAATTCATAAGGCAGGATGACCACATAACCTTGGTCAAAAAATGACCAAGTGTTTACCCTTGTTAATTTTTTTAGACAATTAAAACACAGATGTTGAGCTGAAACGACGTTCTAATCTAATCTAAAATGCAGACAGCATCGATACATAAGTGCCAAAGGCAATAAACAATTGCCTAAAACAGACAAGTCATTGTTGTCCTAGTCTCAAAATTAATGTGGACATGGGAAACAGCCAATGGGACAAAAAAATCAGGAAATGTTCCCCTAGATGTTAGCACAGATTCCAAGTCTGAAGAAACATGAACCAAAGGAATGCCAGAGTCATGCAGTATAATATTTCAGTGGATTCTCTCCCACGTGAAACAACAGTCCACAGCATGGCAATCCAAATGACTGCTGTACTCTACAATCTTCTCAGCATATGTTCAACCGATACATAACTTGCATCGTTAAAATTTTAAGAAAGAAAGCTACATAGCAGTAGGAGTAAACATAATATATTCAAATGGTAACAAAACTTTTAGTCTGGGGATAAGCTTAAATTATTTCATTTATTTCTAGAACTGAACTAATAAACTGTTTAAATGTTTTGCAGATACAAGCTATATTTCTAAAAACATTTGACTCCGTTCAGCAAACATTTTCAGACTGCCTTAAAATACGTTTGTTTAGATCAGTATGCCGCGTGTGCATCGCTTTTGAGAAGCAGGTGGAAGGCACTATATTAAGTGCCTTGATACATACTAACATACATACATAAATACATACATGCATATATAAGACATGCCTCATATATATATATACATACATACATGGATATATAATACATACATACATACATACAAACATACATACAAACATACATACAAACATACATACAAACATACATACAAACATACATACAAACATACAAACATACATACAAACATACATACAAACATACATACAAACATACATGCATGCATGCATACACATTTTGTCATAGTGCAGACTCAACTGCCAATGATGTTTTTAACAGCTGATATGAACAGTGTAAAACTCATAACAAAAAGCCAACGGCTTCTGACAAAAAAATCATCTCAACAACTCACTTGTGTGTTCTGCGCTTCATGCTTGTTCTTTAAAAATGTGACAAGTCTCTTTTTAAACACCATAAACCTATAAAAAAGAATCACCCAGCTTTAAAGCTACAGTCAACAGAGGCACCTAGTTTCAGTTGGACACTTGCTGTTAAAAAGCATCCATACCAAAGAAAATTTTACTGACAAATCGTTTCATGCATTATAAAGTCAAGAATCTCATGTGTAGTTGCTAACTCGAAGGAGCTAAAGAGAAGGAGGAAGGGGAAGTGGAAGAGAAAGTGGAAGAGGAAGAGAAGCAGCAGAAGGAGGAATTATGGGTAATGGGAGATTAGTAGAAGGCCATATAACTGAAAAATGGAATCCGATGGTTAAGCTGCTTACCAAAGGGAACGCTTAGAAACCTGTCAGTGACAGAGATTATGATTAAGACTCGCTTAAAGCTGAATCAATCAATCTGAAGCAATCATAGCGCAAAATTCTATAGACCCACTGAAGAACTAATAGAGCCGAGATGCAGCAAGTAAACGATCTGGCCCAGAATGCAAGCTTAACAAAAATCTGACCAAGCTCCAAATCAAACCAAGGCAACCAGGTGGTGTAAGCAAATGTACCACTACCAACAATGTGCAATCAGCATTTTTAAAACCTTCCGTGCAACCTGCTTCCACTGTTCTTACCATTAGTTGGAATATGTATTTGCCAGAGTTTCTATAGAGTTGACTGCAGCTGTGTGACAAACTCAATGGTCTGCTTATGTGGGCAAGACCAAGGGGGAAAGCTGAGGGTACTGGTTTAACACGTTAAATTGTTCAGGGTGGAAACAGATGATAAAGCAAGCGAGAGATGACTTACTTGCGTTTGTTTTCATGATACACTGCTGTATCTGAAGGTCTTTGGTACAGAAACTAAAACCACATGGAATACAGACTTAAAATTTATTCAACATCATTGTACGCTTTCTCAAAGTAGACCACAAGACACCCAGACAGTGACAAGCTATTTTTTTGTACATTCTGTACATTAAATCAGGCATGTCAAGCCATCTGGGCTTTGGTCCATTCTTCTAGCAAAACTTTCCATTGCCCATTAAATGTTAATGTACATGTTTTCCCACAGTGACCTTATGGCCTCGACCCTGCTCATTTTTCAATAAATTAATCGGGTGAGATCTTTCACCAACCCTGCCCATTTCTGCTTAACATCACGGTGGTGAGAGATCTCAACCCCTTAATTCACTGAAAAACGAGCAGGGTCAAGGCCATATGGCCTCTATGGAGAAACGTGTATATTTTCATTTTACATTTATGCAAGAAACATCACATCAAGTCACTATCTTTCTATGTTAGGCACCCATACACAATGCACTTTAAAAGTCACATTTACATATCTCTCTCTCCTTCTGGATGGAATTAATCCCTCAAAGGGGAAGGGTCAGCCACACGGACCCTTCTTTTCCATTTGTTTCTATCTCCAGTATCTTCCTTCTTCAGTCTGAGGAAGATACTGGCGACAGAAACAAAAGGAAAAGTGGTACATATGCATACTTACAATTCAAAATTAGCAAAGACAAATATTCACTTGATAGCACAGAACAATCAACTGATGACTGGATACGGAACAGTCATCATCTTTATCTGACGACAGAATGATTAACTCACTAATTGTCTGATCACCTTATTTTGGACCTAAATTTTGAAACTTTCTTCCTGCATCTGTTCATTCTGCTCAGACTCTTATTTCTGTCACAACTTAAGGCCTCCCTTCTTCAGTCGGTTTATCCCCTAGAGCAGACCAATCTGTTGCAGTGGACTGACGTTCTGGATACTGACTGACTGCGGCTTGATTCTGGTGTGTCAATGGTTGATGCCTTGCGTATTAGACACCGGTGCTATAGATGTTTCTAACTGCAATTACGATATTCGTAAAAGACAAAAGGATCTACCAAATGATCAAGAGATGTTAGCAGAGTGATGAAGTACTTACTGATTCAGTCAGCAATTTCATCTTATTCTGAAACGAATGCGATGTTTCTGCTTTGTGCTGCACAGAAGGAAACAAAATTAAGTAAAATCATCAAATTTAATTTAAAATACGCCAACAGAAGAGGTGAGATAATTTCAGAGTTTATCTAATTATGCCCAACAATCCGTCAACCCCAATCTACATGCCAGACATCCTGGTTAAATTCCAGATATGACAGTCATCCTTCAACCAGAGATCATTCCTTGTGGCTTCCAAACAGGCATTATGACCCTAAAATGCCATACAACCTGAAAGGAGAAGTTACCTACACAAGTCCTTCAACCGTAGACACTGGAAGGTCAATGTCTGAAGGACTAAGGACCAAGACACACACAAAATGTAGAAATTACATTGCATTACAACAATTAGTACACACACCCTAGCAGAACAATGACTTAGACACAAGTAATAGACACCGGAATCTATTAGTGGCAGTCCATTCAGAAGACTTGTCAGAATTAGAGAAGGACGCTTCTGAGGAAGAGCAGACGTCAAAAATAACAATGAGAAAATCTAATGAATCAAATTATTAAACTCAACAACAAAATCAATTAAACGAAGAATTAAATGCTCAAGGTGAACAAGAAAACAAAATTAAAAATAAAACAAGAAATACAACTTTACTGAAAATAAATGAACCTATGTTGGAATCAAAAAAATTCATAAGTTGTCTTGTTATACATCTCCAGCTGTGTACAGAGTATAATCCCATCCAATCAACAATGGCTAAAATTGTCCCATGTAATTTCTAAAGTGTACAAAACTTCATCTCGCTTTGTCAGCTCTTACTGATCGGATCAATTCAGAGTAACCAGTAGTCAAACTAGCTATATTGGTAGTATCTACAAAAGTCGCTAAAAGCAGTTGGTTCAGTATTTGACAAGATTATCTGAGTGAATTGGGAAGGCGTCATGAAAACAGCGGCACTAAAGCAGTAAATCAGAGTAAAACAGTCACCTTATTCTCAGCCAGCAAGCGTTCAGCCTGGCTAAGTTGAGGCTTCATTTCCAACTGTTCCAGCTCCTTTTCCAGATTTCCACTGTCTTCACTTGATTTTGGCAATGCCTCCTCCAGCTGCTCCTAAAAAGAAACACAAGCACACACAGATAAACACAGATGCATGTCATGTCAGCAGCAAACGCTGTAGCCAACCCACCAGGAAGATCTTTAACTTGCTCTATTGTTTTGAAGCAACTATTTGTAACATTGTAACGTATTTCACATGCGGGTTCAGGATCTTCACAAGGCAGGTTCGGTCACACAACATGACGAATTGGAGCTGGTGAATATAAGGTCAGTTAAGCCAAAACTTTGACAAGACTTCTTCAACAGTTTTGTCTGATCTAAACTGAAAACTTCCATAGTGTCATTCTACGGTAACAACTCCATACAGCATGAAAAGATCACTGACCCTAGATGATTTATGCCCCCAATTTGATTCTCTGTCTCCCTAACTGCATTTCAGCCAAACACATTTGCCTCTGGGGTTCAAATTCCAGAGCTATGTGTGAATAGGTCATCGTCTGATTGTGGTCAGACTGCCATTGTCATGTCTGTGCTTCAGTCGAAAGCCCTTCAACCCCAAGACATGCCTCTGAGGATTTATCATCATCAACTTTTTTCAACATTGTCATAATTAGTGCTACAGAAATTCTTGTATTACTATAATTGGATTTGCAGAGGGTAAAACCCATTTCCTGTACTTAAGATGTGTTGCCATTAAAACTTGGCTGCAATACCATGGCAGCCTGTGATGTGCGACAGAAGTTACACAGGACTGGCTAAACTAACTTACTAAAGTGGTGTGCAGTCTGGCCAGTGCCATTTCGTGCTGAATGATCAAGCTATCGAGGTGGTTCAGACGTTGAGAGAGGCCCTCCTTGGAAGCCTTTGTCTTCTCTCTGCTCATAGACTCAGAGGGACTTGGAGGTACATCCTTGGGTAGATATCCCAATGCCCCTTTCTGTTGTATAAAAAGCAAAACCAATACATTATCCCCATGCTCATTTTCATCATCACCATCATCAGGATAACCATCACCATTTCCGCTATCACTGTCATCACCGTCATCATCATCATCATCGTCGTCGTCATCTTCATCATCACCACCACCATCATCATCATCAGCACCCTCTTCTTTTTGTATTATACCATTCCAAATATTCTGTTGTTCTCTTTGTGTTGTACTAATTGTTGCTGCTGGTTTTGCTATTTTACTGATATTTATACTGATTCTGTTTAGAAAACTTTATGAATATCTGCAGTAATTTAATTCTGTTTGTTTGTTGATGTCATCGCCTTTTCAGGTAACATCCGAGTTGTCGTCGTAATCACTGTCATCATCATCATCATCATCATCGTCGTCGTCGTTATCAACATAAACACCACCACTCTCATCGCTGTCATCTCATATTTGGTGATGCTGTCAACATTCTAGCTCATATAATTTAATAATTTTAAAAATCAGCACTAACAAATGGTGCTGCTAACCTTCCAGTGTTCCTGAGCCAGCATATTTGGCTGACCAACTGGATCGGGGTTAAACGCTGTAGGATTTGCATCAAGCTTCATCCTCTTCTTAGCAACATGTAACAGGCTATGTGAATTCGTGAATTCGGCAGTGCGCTTCATGTGTCGCACTTCAGCAGGCGAGTCGGGCGCCACCAGAACTACATTCATTGGTGACCGATTGACCATAACCCTAAAGTAGACAAGATGACGTGGATGATACAGGTGAAACCAGTTTAACCATTGGTTCTCTTCTCTTCGTTTTCCTATTTATTTTGGCTGAAAACCACGTTGTTTTCGGATAGGAGTTCATTAGGTAACTCCAATTCCAGATTGTTAACGTAACTAGATGGATCATATAAAAATGTATGATTTGCAGACAAACTTTAGTGCACCATCAACTCAAATAATCTGTGTATATTGGCACAACAAAAGTCATGAGACAGGATAAACTTTTCGGTTATAACACAAACCTCCCTAAGATACAACACCGTATAAAATGATACTATCTCTGCTAGTGTCCACGGGAAACTGATGTCAGAAAGCTTCTTTATCCATAAACTTGGTCAATGCCAAGCATTCACCGAACACCAAAAAACACGAAGATGTCAAAAACCGGAAGCAACTTTGGACGATAATCAGAAGCAAGCACCAAAAGAATAATTTTTTAAAATCTGCCAAACCTGGTGAATCTGGATGGTCTACCAACTGTTTCCCTCAGATAAATGATCTACTCTTTATACTAGACAATTACTTTTCTGTTCTTGAACTCATTGCATCAGACATTTCCGGTTGAGGATTAGCTGGAAGCTCCATGTTCCTCATTCTGTGTTCAGCATAATTCAAGTGCCAGTCACTCTGCAACATCAAATCATAAATTCTCGTCATTAGTCGATGATATAACCAATTCACAAGCAGTGCCAGTTATTTCACAAACTTCATTTAGCAGTTAACAGATTGTGAACGTTCGTTCATGATGAAGTGACACACTAATGTCAGTGCAAGTGGAAGTGGTGCATCGGAAAAGCAGAAAGGTATTTGCAAAAAACTGCATAAACTTAGATTATCAATTCATACATCCTGATCATCAGTTCAAATTGATCGTCTGTCACTTCCAATTGATCATGAATCAAATCATTAAGGCAAGCAATGTCATAACCAACAGAGTGTCTGTAATGTTTAATAAATGCAAATTATATATGCAATATATACATACAGATATATTAGATATACTTGTATATGCATACCGCTTACAGAATATATATATATATATGTCCAATTCATAGGTTCTAATCAGTAATTAGCAAACTCCCATTGACTAATAATCAATTTGCAGATTCAACCATACAGCCACCTTCACAATCACAGGTAACACCAAAATAATCAGCGTTCCAATCAAAATTAATCAGCCTGTCATGCTACAGCCGTCTCTCCACTAACCGCAGACAACGGCCTCAATAAATCGAGGAAAACGTAACAAAAAGTAATAATTGTCAATAAAAAAGATCTAAAAATCCCTACCAAAAATATATTATAAAAATACCAAAAACTATTCGATAAATAAATGTAGTGCACTGTAAAGGAAAGCGATGCATGGAAACGGTGACTAACAAGGGCAAAGGCAGCCATTTCTCTGAAGCTTTGCTCTTATAAAACACTAAAATCAGCAAGAAACAGCCAGACTCGGCAAAAATAACAGGAGCTAAACGTACTTGAAATCTGCTTTACGTAGTAACAGCAGATAATATGTCTCTGTTTTACAACAAACCTTGCTACTGCATGCATAACCTGTTTTCAGTTTTAGCTGTGGATCTCAAATTTCTGTCCGTGTACTACAAGCGTATCTCTGTACGCCTAGTTATACCAAAGGCCTGCTTAGCAAGGGGTCCCTGGTAAGGGTTGTAAGTTCTGTGCAACAACAAAGATCAGTTGGACAACAAACAGCAAATTTTTATTAGGAACACCAGCTCGGCTGAATATGTTAAGTAGGTTTGTTTGGCAGGAATGAGATTCTGGGTCAATCAACTATGAGGTCATACAGTAGCACTTAGAAGGCAAGGTGGCAGACTTCATGGCCAAATGCCAAAGCTGTGGTCTGTAACTGATATGACAGGATTCAAATCATGGTGCATCATACTATCAATGTAATTTGTTGTTAAGCCTTTCAACTCATAAGGAAAGTATCCTGGCTGCATAATTGATATCCCTGACCTATATCTGAAACCATGCGCAACACACGACTGGCGACTGGCAGCCCAGACGAGTACTTAGTAAACGTGTTATAGCCTTAAACATGTTATAACCTAACTCTATCTTTCCCTGAAGTATTTATGAACATATCTGATGTAAGGTAACAGTCTTTCTAAATAGATCAGAACCTTTGTATTTGAAGTTACCTCCGGTTTTGGCCAGCCAAGCATTTGTTTTACAACACAGGTTTGATAAAATGCCTAATATGCCAGCCTTTGTCAGGCTGGCCACAGTACAAAAATCACATTCAAGGTCAAGTTTAATAGCACCCCATCCAGTGGGTTCATTACCCTAATGCCAGCTGTATTTGGTACAGCTTTAATAGAATCCACCACCAAAGTCTGGGTTGCCTCCTCCTCCTCCTCAGCCTGTCATAAAACTTGCCTGGAGAAGGCTAGCTTGGATACGTGTAGGTGTTCAGCCCATAAAAGTGGCTCCAGCACCCAATGATTACAGATAAGGTGGAGAAACACGCAGAAAAGGCGGAAGATAATTGTACCCACTCCTCAACTGGATAAACAATCGATTCTGGCACAAGTTAGTGGATGTGTGGTAGACATGGGGACATTCTCATCCCTAAAACATATTAATTTGTATATTTGTCTTGTCTTCAAACGTCCTCGAGCTGAGGATTGGCTGCACCGCGAACAGTTTTGTGCCATCTGCTTCTGACCCTTGTCTCCTGTAATAACTGGTCAAACGATAATTCGGTCCACGACTTGATGTTATCGATCCATGCCATCTTGGGTCTTCCCCGAGCTCGGGATCCAGGAAGTGTGCCTTGCATGATCTCTGTTCTCTAAGTAGTCTCCACTCTTTTGTAGCACATGCCCAAAGTATGAGAGCTTTCTCTTTTTGATTAATCTGAACAGAATTCTCTCTACTCCTGCCATCTCTAGGACCCACTCATTTGCCTTCCTATTAGTCCACGGTACTCTAAGAATCTGCCGCAGACACTTCATTTCAAATGTGTTGATTCTTACCTCTTCATCTTTCTCTATGGTCCAGCTCTCACAGCCACACTGTGCCACTGGTCATACAAGAGCTTTCAGAAGTTGTATCTTTGTTGCAAGCAATATGTCATGAGTTTTCCATGCATACCATACAATGAACAGAAAAAGGCTTACAGGACCCAAAATTGCTAATGAAGTACGACAACCATAGCTTCAAGTTAGAACGAAGTCAGCATTTCCTCAGCACATCACGAGAGACAATCAAATAAGGTCAGCAGCAACAGTACCTACTCGAATACACTCCTGGGGCATCATGCATCAAAACAGCGTCACTTCAGTTGAGTATCAGAGTGCTTGTGCATATGTGCATTAAAATGATCATCTTGCAGAAAATTCTGACCTCATTTAAGACGATCCTGACATTAAAATGCTACTGAAATTACACCAAGATCTATGTGCGTAGGTGCAGGTGCACGACCAGCAAGTGCAGATCTGTCACTGAGTGTGGATCTAGGCTAAACAAGACAGTGATACTATTGTTGGATCAGACAACTAGTCAGCTATACCAGATACCCTTCACCGTCCTGAGAAATGTCACAGTGTTGTGACGACATCTCAGCAGAAACTGGACTGTGAAATTAAAATAAAGCAACTTCAGGCACAGCTGCTTGCCTCAGGACTAAAGTTTAGTTGGTTTCTAATTTGGATTTTGCTGTTTGTCTCTTTCTGTGTTTGCTGTGTTATCTATTTAATTGTTTGTGTGTTTGTCCTTGCCTACGATTCCCTGCTCAGTCGATGGATATGTGGTGTGCTAATAAATGCATTACATACTTAGTTACTTAGTCATGACCCAGCATTTGAAGACAGCCCTTTCATTAATTAAGGAATTGTAACAGTCTTATGACCCTGTAGTTTTTAATACAACCTTGACAAACCAGCTTTTATCAGATAACCATAACCCTGAGGTATGTTTGACAAATTTATTATAATCAGTTCTACTGCAGTAACTGGAACAGTCCACTCCACTGATAGCAGTCAGAGAGGCCTATTTTCTGCTCCAGTACCAGGAAATAGTACAGCCTGAAAGGAGTCTTAGTTTTGCCGAAAAGTCACTAAGACATCAGCCTGTGCCAGAAAGAAAACAGCTTCTAAAACCATAACATCCTTCAAAGACCACCATTCAGTGCCAGCCATGGCATCTTCAATAAAGTCTCAAAAGCATTCCTCATTACCCTAAATAATGCTAGAGTTCATCTTGAACAGTAAGTTCATCCGCAAGCAAATGATTATTATTAGTTGTATTACTAAAATTATTGTTTACTATTATTACATAATAAAGTTTTTTGCCCAAGGTAAATGTAATCACTCAGGAGATGAAAAAATAGTTTCTAGATTGTTACTGACATTTGGAACAGCTACAACTCATCTGGTTCTGGCAGAGAGAAGGTAGTGCGAAAAGCAACAGCATAGAAATGCTGAATTATTAGTGAGAGGTGTTGAAACAGATGGCTACGTTTCTCATGCATCCCAGAAGCGTGAGTAAGACTGCGTCCAAAATCCGTGATAAACACCAAACCAGTACTGTTAATGGAACCGATGGTTCAACATAATATACTATAGCATATATTGTAATATATAATATACGTAATTATTAATAATACATTACCTTCATTATATAATAACTATATCATCAGCTGTTTCACCTGAAGCAGAACTGATTCCTTGAGATTTAAAAAATCAGGTATGCCATAAGACCAAATAACATAAGAAAAACAGTAAAATATTTCATTAGTAGTTGAGACAATGGCAGGATAACTATTTTTTCAAGACCAGCCCCCTCCACAATCTAAATACCAAACTGTTGCAAAAGCATCCAGCATTCCTTTTCATCAAGGTAGCATTTGCTCAAATTCCCATAGAAATCAGATTACATCACACACACACACACACACCTAATCTGGAAGATGGCATCCAAGAGTCACAAAGCTACCCCCATTATCATTTTTCTTTGCCTGCATTCATCAGACCACCTTCTACCACTCAGCTAATAACTGTACAGAACCCTAGAAGTACTCATGTATAGAGCCCTTCTTTCAACCTCATCTTATATTATTACTGTTGTTGTTGTTATTATTATTGCTATTGTTGTAGTTGTTGTTGTTGTTGCTATTATTATTATTGTTATTATTATTACCACTAGTCAAAACAACTGCCAAACGGGGTTTTTATTTATGATAGGTCAAGACTGGGGCAGAATTACTGCCCTGTAATTAACGGTATGCAAAGGCTTCTAACAACAATGATCTGCAAGACATGAAATCAGTTTAACTGAACATAATTTACTCTTGCAAATGTGAGGCTTAATTAAACTGTTAGGCACAGAAACTGGTCATAAAGTCCTTTCTTCTGCTAACCAGATACTTATACCCACCACATTTTTACCCCAGAACTGTCATGCTCACCCAAATATACACAACATAACATAATACAATATAATATAAATTAAACTGAAACGACAAAACAGAATAGGTCTGATCAACTGTTATCCACATCATCCTAATACAATAGATCGTATGGAATAGGAATTTCCACTGTCAAGGTCTTCAAGAAATCGCTTGCCACAACCGACTGTAAGAAAGAACTCTCAGCTGGTGCATTTGACGACATTATGCTGTGGTCTTTCTGAAATAAGTTGCTATGCAAAATACTTAGGCTTGGTCTTTCTCTGCCCCTTTTTCAAGCTCTTGAAGACCAATCTGCGTGATCATCGTTTTGTTCTGTTATGTCAGGAGTTTCTCTGGACAAGAAGCTATGCAAATCTGCAATTACAGTCATGAATTAACAGACAACATAATGAACTTATTGTGGGCAGCCACGGAGAGGGTAATGAAGGGCTTTGAACTGCCCTCATTAACAGGTTGACCTCCTTAAGGTCTTACCACCCGAGGACAGCAATAAAAAAGTTGTAAAAGCAAATGGGACCTAAACTACATTAACCAGTAACCAGGACACTTCATTCCAGGTTTGCAGGTATGTAAAAACACTAAAAACATGTATGCCATATAGATGTTACATTACGCAAATATAATCTAGAACTAAGTGCCGTTATTTTGTAATGCACACAACATCAATCAATGGTTCTCTCTCTCCTTCTGGCTGGAATTAATCCCAATCGATGGCTGCTTCTAAGCAAAACCGCATTCCAAAAACCACAAACCATTGGATGGAACTAGGATCAATCCGTGCGGCCCCTGAGATGGATAACAGGCTACAGAGGATAAGCAATCCAAAAATGATGAAACTTCAGACATGACATCACAGAACTTGCAAAGCAGGCAAAACGAAGTAACAGATTTGAAAGCCTTGGGCAGGCAACCAAGAAAGACTAGGAACTCGGTATCATTCTGGCTTGGGGCACAAGAGTCAAAGCATCCAACAAGCAAGAGCAACAACATTTACAAAGGGGTATGCAAAGAAGAACAATAAGTTGGCTGGGATTCTTTGTTCAGCGGATTCTTTGTTCAGTGGGAAGTCAGTGCAACGATTGCAGAATGGGGTGTTGACATTTTGGATCTTTTCATTATAGCCCTGACCACGGAGTTCTGAAGCATTTGTAATTTGTGCAAATCTGCTTTGTGATGCCAGTTAAAACTGAGTTACTGTGATCAAGATGACTAGATACTAGAGCATCATCAGCTAGTGATACCAAGACATTCTAAAGCACAGAAGGTATGAAAAGTTCACAACTGAAAGAGTGATAGGGCCCAAAATATCAAAGCAGTCATAAAGTAGAGAGGTTGGAATCAGGTCCAGAGCAAATTGTTCGTTCGGAGACAAAAGAATCAAGTTGTGAATTCCACACTGATTTCATGGTTTGAAGAAGCTAACTACAGGTGGAGGGAAGTTTAGGTCAGAAAAACAAAGGAAAAATTCAGAGAAACAGTTACACTGAAACCTGAGATTTTTTTGGCAAAACAGATTTCCGTGGAGCAAGAGACAATAGTGGGCAGCAGCTTGGTAAGATACCATATCTATCACTAGTAAGATACCATATCTATCACTAGTAAGATACCATATCTATCACTAGTAAGATACCATATCTATCACTAGTAAGATATCATATCTATCGCTGGTAAAAACCACATCTATCACCCAGAAAGACCTGATTTAGAGTGGGCCACAATGAACTAGGAGAGCAAGAATTTTAAGAAACCATATTACTGAGATATGTGGATTTAGCACATGTATATTTATACACACGGCACAAAAATCTAATTATATATATGCATGCCACAAGTATATACTACACATATATAGCCAGCTTAACCGCGTACTCAATGTAGGTCATATAAATAGGCCACACATCTCTCTCCTCTTACAGTCATACAAATTTATCACACAGGCCCAAGCACCTTACATAAATTTCGACTATATATATACATACCATACTGGTATATATCCGGTCCTCACACACACACACATATATATATATATATATATATAATAATATATATATATATATTATATATATATATTATATATATATATATATATCTATGAGGACCGGATATATTGCAGATCTCTCTTGTTTACCAGCTCTCAACTCAAGTAGACCTGTCTGTCCCTTCTCCTCTCTCTCTCCTTCTCAGTCAGTCTGTCTGCCTGTCAGCTTTCTGCTACTGTTTGTACCTTTTAATCTATGTGCCTGACTAAGTCTCTCTGCCCCTGTGTTTATCTATTTCTCTTGAGCTTTTCTGAATTATCACCGGTTCTTTTTAGCTACACCAGCGGTCCACTTTCACTTCTGGGTCACAACCTGTCTCCCCTCTGAATGCAGTGGACCAACGCTCCCATAAGATCAATATCACCACAACAACCTGAACCCCCTACCGAACAACATAGCAGTGGACCACTTCCTCTTCAATCTTGAATGCCACTGGGATAAAAACACCCGAGAGTACAAAGGTAGGGTCCCGTACAAGCCAGGTAGGGCTTCAATTCTTCAGGGTATTAGGTACTTTTCTGTGACATGGGGTTTTCTGGCCATGGCTATACCCTCTTATTCTCTATCACCACACCATAGTTGGAGCCTCACTCACTGATAGCTGTGCATAATGATAAACTGTCAAAACTCATGGGGTAATGTCTACAAATGCTCAGTTGGGAAGGTGGACTGGTAATTGCTGACTGGTTTAGATTTGAACCAAGCCATTGGAAGTCAAAAGCCAAGCCAAACGAAAACACATTAAGTTTATCTGAGCTTATTTGAGTTGATCTGAGTTTATTTCTGCTTAGTTTATTTGCTGCACCTGAACGAACTTGCAACTTAAAACCACTTACCTCTAAGGACCAGACAGTTGATGACAATATAACTGTGTCATTATCTTACCCACATTATTGCATTTCACTCCAAAAATTTGGCTATCAAAAACACACTTTTAAAGTCTCATGTTCTCATTGCATCTGAGAATTTCAGTAAAAAATCCCCCTTAGAACTTAAAAAGCAATATAACATAAACTTCAATATAATTTGACACATACTTCACAACCTCAGACTTGCCTTAACCCTGTCCCAAGTATTCCTATGGCACCCATTCGAACGGGCAACAGAGGTGAAGGATCTCTGATAAATTCATTGAAATTTTAGTACAGTCGAGGCCATACGGTTGGTCGCTATGGAAAAACGTGTACATGTACATGCGTACATGTACAACCTTGAATATTCCAAGCCCACATTTCCACCAGAATAGCCCCAAACTTCCAATTCCACCTCCTCCAGGGCACAAACATGATCAATGACCAATCAGAACAAGCCATCTGTAAGGAGTTTGTTAACTGTCCAGCAGGCAAAACGCAGCTGTTTACCAAACAACTCACTCGAGCCTCAGACTCTGGAATGCAGTCAGGGCAAAGTAGCACAGCAACCGCAGAGGGGGTAGGACGGCACAGCGCAGAGGGGGTATGACGGCACAGCGCAGCCTGAAACAAGAAACTGGATCAACAGCCACCTTTGTAAGAAAAAAATACTCAGGCGCCAAAACAAGGAATAACTGAAGCCCAAAGTAAACGCGCCTAGTGTCACCGGCAGTAGCTGCAGGGCACCAGTCTCTGTCTTCCATCGGCCAATAGACAACCCCGGCTGAAAACTCAAACGGCATCAACACCGTGCTGTGAGTCACCCAATCCAGGCCACAAGCATGCTTACAGTCCGACTGGGTGGCACGGACCTAACACCAACCGCAGAGTAGATGTGTGCATCCTCAACGAAGTGGCACGTTACAATGCACCACTTCGTCACGAATGAAATACCAACTACATACCATACGATAATACAAACAACTGGAATTTGATAATGCCCTCCTTACAAAGTTCAGAAGTGCACAACAACGCCAGGCAACACGATACAATCACACAGCACTTCTGTCTGCAAAGCTTCAAAAGGCACTACATAAATCAGAGGTCTCGAACTCAAATCACCCACAGGGCCAAATGCCAGTACATGAGTTTGCAGGCCACATTGCTGAAAATAATGGTAAACAACCTCACGTAAAGTGTACACTGTATGGACGTGAGACGAGGACTACTAGACAGGCAGAAGATGAGTAAGTGAAGATATCTGAAATGCGGATATGAAGAAAACCGGCCAAAATCAACTGTAAATATCATAAAGGAGAGGTGCCGAGCTTCGTGCAGGAATAGAGAGCACTGGTGAATATATTAAAGCAGAGACGATTGAACAGGATCAGGCCACAGATTCTGTGAATTAGTTACTCAAGACAGTTCTTGAAGGAAGAACTAATGGAAAGAAAGCAGTAGGAGGGCTGTCAGTAGGTTGTTGTACGTGGCCAGTTGTCCCAGAGACTCATAAATTCTTGGATGAAAGTTGTAGAAGGTGGCACCGATCCAAGTCGATAGACAGCACCAGTGGTAAGCAGACCTTGAGACGTAGAAAACAAACTCGAAAGGATCTCCCAAATCATTGCCAACCTGCAGAAATTCTCATACATCTTGAGCTACGTGTGAGACACACCGCACTGGCAGGATCACCTTCAAGATTCTCCTGATCAAATTAGCTAGTTCAAATGTCCCCAGAACACACCAGGGAGCTCTGCGTTTCTGTCACTAGCCAGTAGGGATCAATTCTCACTCTGTTCAGTGACCCACAGGGGCTTGTTAGTCCCGCACTCATGTACCAAGATGTGTACTGTCGTGTGCATTTGACTGGCATTCTGAAACAATCTTCCCCTGAACATGTATTCTTCCAAAAAAGACAGCTCAAGAAACATTTTAAACTCAATAAACTGCACCTTTCTAGAACTGTTAGACAAAAATGTTTTAACACATTTGTAATGTTCTTAAAAGCCACTGTTTAAAAAGCCATACATACATACATACATACATACATACATGCATGCATCATGCATGCATGTGCCAGCCAACTGGCTGAGAGGATGCCTTGTAACCATGGAGTTAGGTTCGAGACTCCCTTACTTGTGGAAGTTCTTAAACACAGCTGCTTAGCACTACCGACACAGGCTATGTTATTTTACCGCGGTGCTATATAAATATAATAAATAAACACACAAAGATACAGGAACAGGCATACACTAGAAGATGAGGTTACTGCACTCTCATCAAATATCTTCATTCAGGTACCGTTCCGTGTGTCTTTAAACTAAAGCTCAGCTCCAGCAGAATCGTCCTAGCACCCAATAACCTTACTCGATGAGTTGCATATCCCAACCGAACTATAACACCTGCCAGTCTGCAGAGGCAGTCTTTGTCTTCGGCTCTTACCTGGCTGTCCGCAATGGCAGTTTCTCTGAGAGTCTCTCACCTGGCTGTTCGGAGTAACAGTCGTCCTCGGTCGACTGTCGCCCAGGCATGACGACGGGCGAGTGACGGACAGTCGAAGGTCAGCTGAGGTCGACTCAAGCAGCTGGTCCCGGGTCTTGGCGCTGACTGGTTGCACATCCATCTGGCACTGAGACTGACCGTTTGCACCACCACCACCACCACCACCACCACCAGAAGGCAGACCACCCGACATATTATCGTTACACAGCATCATTTCTGCCCTGGAATTTCACAAGTCACAAGAATGTAGTGGACAAATAGGTTCTGGGCCAAATATAATTTAAAACAATATGAGAAATGATGCACACAGCATCATAGGCAACGAACTTCTGGCTCTTGAACACAAGTCATACAGCAACACATTCAACCAGCAGAACTGGCTAAACTTCTCAAAACCACAACAAAATCGTCACCATAAACAACAACAGATACATGAAGTGCATTGCTATAATAATAACAATATTTGTTCCTAGTCTAAGTTGTTTAGCTCTCTGCGATGAATTCTACATTTTTGGATACAAATTAAAATACTACTACAAACAAATACTGAATATAGTTGCAAATAATAAACATAATCTAATCAAACGACTTCTATAGCGCTGTTATCATAATGCTCAAGGCATCAATCGATGGTTGCTTCAAGTCAAAATCGCAGTCAAAAATCATATACCATTGGAGAAACCAGAGAAACCAGAAGCCAGGCTACGATGAGTAAGCGAGTTGAAAGAGATGAGTCTTTAGCTTAGACCTGGATGACATCACATCACAACTTGGCAACGAATTCCAAAGCCACGGATCAGCAACTGAGAACGCTCTGAAACCCAGCACTGTCACGGTACGAGGGACAACAAGAGTTGTAGTGTTCACTGATCGAGTGCAATATTTGTTAGTATGATGGTTGAGCATGGAACAGAGATAGGTCGGCTGATTCAGTTGTAGTACTCTGTGAACTATAACACAGACTTTTAAACTGGACTCTTTCTTCGACAGGCAACCAGCACAAGAATGGAGTATTGGTGTGATATGTTAAATAAATTCTAAAGCAATCTAAACAACAACAACAACAACAATAGGCTAAAAATAATAATAATAATAATGAAGTTAATGTTATTGTATCTCTTGCAGGGCTATAGTTTGAGCTATATTTGTTCAGCTGATTGATTCATTTGTATAATAATAATGACAATTTACTTTTGCTCTGCCAGACCTTAACGATTTTTAGCCGTCTCAGAATTTTTCATTCTTATAATAATAATAATAATAATAATAATAATAATAATAATAATAATAATGAGCCCTGGGAATAACACTGAGCCTGAATTTGAACTAGCACAACACTTCACACTCACATCCTTTGTACATGCCCAGGTTTAATTTTTAGTCCAGTTAAACCCCAATGGCGTTCGTCAGCAGACCAAAACACGACACAGCACCACCACTCTGTTCACCGTTGCCACCCAGATACGCACAACACAAACTGAACCATGTACACCATTTCACTTGTTGACATTAGTGCATAGTCTGGCTTGAAAACGGCGCCCTTGAGAGGCCAGTGCTAACAAAGGGAAGCCTTTACGTGGCCTGATCGACTCTTCAAAATGTCTGAACATACCCCAACCTGTTCCTGGATTTGCGGCCATAACTGATACGACGGAAATACTCAGCCTACGACAGGTGATGACGATAATTCCAAACATGTTTTAAATAAAGTACGGTAAGTAAAGGTAATTAGTCATTCATATCAAAACTCCTTCAAAAACACACCTCAAGGATATCTGGACTGAAGCACAGACACAACAGCAATTAAGCAAATTAAATAAATAAATAAATTCAACAAGTTTTTCATGTCAACTACATTTCGGATTCATACTACTTGTGACCTTGTGTGCATTAAAAATTTCCATAATAGTAACAATTAGTAATAATCCACGCATAATGTGACTTGAAGTCGAATTGCTAATTTAACAAAACAGACCTGGATTTGAACCACAAAGACAGAGGTAAAAATCAAACACATTGACAATCTGCCATCAAAAGTAAGTAAAGTATCCCATATCCCACAAGTGAAACGTAGGGGAGGCGCTCAATTCCTTTTCTTTAGCCCTTCAGCCGGCAATGGACAAATCCCAAGGTCCTTGATAGGGGTCAGTGCATCGCAGTACTTGCCGTTTACTTCCCAGCTTACATCGGTATCAAATTATACCCCTTGGTAACAGAGGCACAGTGTGCACAAACAACTTACCCAGGGTTGTTACACAGAGTCAAACCCTGAACCACATGATCGCTGACCAAGCGTGTTACCGATAAACCACCATGCCACACCAGCCATTATGTCCACACAATAATGCATAATTTAGCATTAGAGATTTGTTTTCTTGTACACAAACAGTATGGCAGTACAATCCCCAGCTCTTGGCTAGACACCTGGAGAGATGAAATTTTGGTCGTCCAGCATCAATTTGCCCAAGACTTTGGCAATCAGCAAATGGTCTATCTTAGCGTCAGCATATAAAAAAAGTAGCATTACTTCGCAGCAGCGAACAACGTGGGATCTACGCCAGAGATGTGTTCTTGCAATTTACGTATAGATCATTTGTTACACACACGGTCACACTGCAGCGTGATTCTGAAAAAGTAGTAGCGTTACTTCGCAACAGCAAACAACATGGGATCTACGCCAGAGATGTGTTCTTGCAATTTACGTATAGATCATTTGTTACACACACGGTCACACTGCAGTGTGATTCTGAGCCACAAGACCATAATCTGCTGCCAGGTGAGCACATTGCTACAGTGCTATGTCCAGTGCAAGCCTGAGCTACAACCTCCAGTGCTATATTTAAATTTCAGCAAGTAAGTGATTTAAATGTAAAATAAAAAAACTTAGGATAGCATTAAACATGAAATAAATTTGCTCTCTTTGAATTCAGAATTCGACCTGTCTTCTCCAATGGATTATGATTTTGACTGCGGTTCACTTGAAGGAACCATCGATTGATGGCCTGGGTATTGTGAAAACGGCGCTATAGAAGTCGTCCGATTATATCAGAACCCACAGAAACGCCTTCATGGGTTAGTGTCAAAGTCCAGTTCATCCAAGGCCGGATATTGACTTGCTTTGTTCGCATGACATCGGCTGCAACTGGCACGGTCCGTCCTCCTCCCCTCCCCTCCCGGTCAGTACTGACCGAGATATCCCAGACACGCCTCTCCCCTTGGCGTTCCATCCCCCCTCCCTCCCTCCATCTGGAGAAGGAGAACGTCTGGGTCTCCTGAATATTTCAAGTGATGACGAAACAAAGGGAGGAAATGCTCCGGACAAAGGAAAAAGCGGCCAGGGTCGGCAGAACGAGGCCTTCTCAGTGGCATGCAGATACCGGTACACACACGAGCATCAAACAGAACAAAAATTCATCAAGATAGAAACACAAAAAATAACAGGTAACAAAACAGTTTTTTAAAAAACTGTTGTTTTCGGTAACAGCTAACTGGACAAGAGTTAAAAATCTAAGCTGTGTAACAGAATAACAATCTGCAGAGTAACGGTTGACAGCCGCCTACTAAGCAACAGCTTGTGAATTATTATTAATTAGCAACTTCTAATGCGCCAGTGTCTAATGCACAAGGCATCAACCGATGGCACAGTGAAGAACAGCTGATAGAATAATAACGCCTCAATGCTTTAAAATCAGGGTAACAAGCTGCCCTAACAACAGCTACAGATTGATAGCCGATGAAAAACGTAGTCAGAATAACAGTCGACAGATTAAAAGCTAATAGAAATGGTACTCGGGAGAAGAACTAAAATACTGTAAATAATGACTATATAACCTTTGTCATTCTGTCAGCTATTGGCTCAAACAACTGATTCTTGTAAAAAAAACTGCTCTATTAACCTAAATTATGCAATGCAACCATTTGCAGAAATTAATTACAGACCTAAAATTAAATGGTAGTTTTAACAAAACATTTACTTCTAATCCTATTAACTTAATGGCCATTTTATCACGCTTAACATACACTTGATACTCCTTATCACACTTCTTATCGTAACACAAATTCTGATATAAAGTAGTTGGGACTTGGATCCAAATGTTAGTTCAGGTATAGAAAATAATCTCATTGTAACAGAGCTGTTATAATGCAGTACTTGTTATGGCTTCAAAAGACAACATTTTAATGAGTTTCTGGTGTACAATACATACACAACATCCGAATGAAGGAAATTTAATGTCTTTTTTGCAAAAACACCTAAACTGGCTCTGCATGAGACTTTTTGGGGTTACAGGAGTAGTGTGAAGGCCAGAAATTCCACCTAATGCCTTCCTTTGCTTCTATTTGTATAGAACACTCTAAAAATAATGTATGGAAGCACCGTACAAATATTGCCAGTACACTCAGAGACATCAAATGTCTGGCAGTAAAACACTTAGGCCACTTTCCATTGAGTAATATGACTTCATTCGAGAATACAGCAAAAACTGCATGAAAGAAGTCAACACCTGAATTTGTTTTGACATCAAAGTTTTTTGACAAGCATTCTAGCTAAATTAGTGCCTGCTCTTTGCACATGCTACTTCTAACAGTGTACTGTCACAGCTGAAAATACATACTCAGGTCCTTTATTTATTTATTATTATTTCTTATTTATTTTTATTTTATTTATTATTATTTCAGCATTTATCACGCGTCACTCTAATGACTAGGATGGCACTGAGCAGTTGTGAGTGAAAGATTTGCTCAAGGTCCCTACACAGTAACCATCTCAGAGCAGGCTCGAACCCGTGCTCTCCACGTTACAGGCCAAGCGCTCTAACCAATTGGCTAGCGTGCCTCACACTGTCCTCTTACTGTTTCACTTTGATCATACAGAGTACAAGGATCATTGCTGGAAACAGACTCTGAAACTCTCTTCTGGTAAATGAGTGCTCTGTAGCTTATGTTAGCCTTTAGATCTTGAAAAAAATTCATCTTTTCCTTCACTCATTTCTTCTGGAGCCGTCTTCTCAGATTTCCCTCTTGGCTTCTGACCGACTTATCCTGGAATTTGGTATCCACTAAGACTATCCACTAAGAACTTGCTTCGCCGGGACAATCAACTGATTCCTTGTGCAGTATTGTAGAGGCACTATAGAAGTTCTTCAATATTTATTAGTTTCAACATGGCTTAAATCTATAAGGTAGCCATTCATGCACGGTTTTACACTGATTCTCAAATGCGGTCCTATTAATGTCTGTGTGTGTGCATTGCAATTATGTATAAATATATGCATTAACTCTCGTAGCATTGGTGTCTGGTGCACATGACATTTCACCATCTTTTCTAAATGAAAATTTGTGCTGCAAAAGGTATTCAATGATTACTCATCAAAACTAAGCCAAACATTAAGGAAAGTTACCTGCAAAATGACAAGTGACATTTAAAAATAATTACCACAAGAAATCAGTGATAGATTAAATCTTCAGCAAGAAAAGAGGATTCTGAAAATGCCAGAAAAAACTATTATGGATTTCTAATTTATATGCCTCTATGATGGACGAATCCAAACTGCAATTTAAATCATGATTTAAACTGCATTTCCTTTGTAACTCTTCCAGTTGGTTTTCTTGACTCTATCTGGACTTGCTACACTTTATGACTCGATTATGGTTCGCAGAGTGATTAGGAACTTTAGGTTTACAACACAAAATCTCCCAATCCATAGACAATAATCAGTTCCCTATTGGAATAATTCTAGACTTGGCTAAAACCTTTCATACAGTGAATCATTAGATTTTTATTGAAAAAGCTTGAATTTCATGGGATACATAGACTTCCACTCTCCTGGTTCAAAAGCTATCTTGAGAACCACGCTCTTCGTTCAAACGCCATCTTGAGAACCACTCTCTTCGTTCAAAAGCTACCCTGAGATTCACTCTCCTGGTTCAAAAGCCATCTTGAGAACCACTCTCTTCGTTCAAAAGCTATCTTGAGATTCACTCTCTTAGTTCAAAAGCCATCTTCAGAACCACTCTCTTCGTTCAAAAGCTATCCTGAGAACCACTCTCTTCGTTCAAAAGCTATCTTGAGCACCACTCTCTTGGTTCAAAAGCTATCTTGAGAACCACTCTCTTCGTTCAAAAGCTATCTTGAGAACCACTCTCTTCGTTCAAAAGCTATCTTGAGAACTACTCTCTTGGTTAAAAAGCTATCCTGAGAACCACTCTCTTGGTTCAAAAGCTATCCTGAGAACAGAAGACAACAGGTCCAGTGCAAAGTAATGCTTTCTCAAATGAAATTGGTACACTGTGGAGTTCTGTTGAGGTCAAATTTAGGTCTTTTATTATTGTTATTGTCATAAACAAACGTCCAAATTCATATCAAGTAGCTTCAGTTCATATTACTTGCGGATGACACAAATGTTTCCTTATCTCATAAATCACTTAATGTTTTGACTGAATCCATTAACAGTGAGTGACCTTGTGTTAGTTGCTGACTGGTTTCAAATAAACAGATTCTCTCTGAATTTAAGCAAGATCAACTTCATTCTATTTTGTTTACCTAAGAAACCAATTTCTAACTAAATTTAAACATCTGTATTGACAAGCAGCAAACTGTACAATGAATTCGTGTACATTTCTTGATGTCTGCATCGACAGTCACTTAACTTCGAAGAACCATATATTTTGTATATCTCGCAAAACTGCCAAAAGCATTGCAATATTGTTGCATATTCATTATGTTCTGCCTCATTATGTTCTATTAAACCTACACTATTCGTTTATTTTACCCCTACTTATCCATTTGTAATCTCGTATGGGCTTCAAATTACCCTTCATGTTTGAAAAGTTTATCTGTTTTACAATGACATGAATTAGAAGAGTAGCCAACAGAGCCCTGTTCTCTAACTAGAATATTTTGAAATTTGACTTGATAAATAAGCTTCAGATTTTCATATTTACGTTTAGGTATATGCATAAACTGTTACCTGCTGTGTTTGCTAGTTATTTTAAGAATAGTGCAGACTGCCACTTCCATTTTATCAGATCTTAATGAGATTACTGTAGCAGTTTGCCAATATGAACACACTTCTTTGCAAATAAATGTGCTCGTCCTTCTACTAGTACTATACCAGCATTTGTTCAATGCCTAATTTGCAACTGTTTAATAAGCAAAAGCAATCGTTTTAAAATACTCCTTGCAACTGTGGCTTAACAGTTAGTTAAGTCTTGTTTTTTTCTTCTCATTTACAGTGGTATTTACAGTTTACAGTATATGAATATTCATTTATATTTGCCAGACTTTGGTTTTTTTAATGTATATTTGTAATATTGCTGCGCTAATAGCCATCTCATTGCTACTGCGTTCATAAGGTAGTTCAATGCCAATGTATCAAAAAACTGGACAAAGATATCAAAGATATCTATTTTCCAGTTGCACTTCGGGCTTGTAAATACTGGCCTCACCCCACGTTATGAGACTTTGTCTGCATAGAAAAGTTTAAAAAACCAAAATATTTTGAGCTAAGGGGTTTCCACACTGTGAAATACTAAACAAAATAAAACATGAAATGACACCAAATCCCACTGGTGTGTGTTTGAATGCATTCAGAGCATCATAAATGACAAACCTGAAATACTGGACACTTCACATAATGTTGAGCTTGCACCTTCTATCATGAATTGATTCATCAGTGGTCCATTAAAATGTTAAACTTTTAAATTCTCCCATTAAAATATTTTTTATACTGGATTAAGACCTATATGTTTGTGCTAAACATCGCTTCTAACTTTCAAGCACCTGAAAATTTGTATAAAAAACCTAAAACCACAGACAAGTTCATTACGGGTCACAACCCAGATTTCCTTACCTTGCCGTCCATTATAATCGAGAACCAAACAGTAATGGACGCTTATGACAAGTGCTATATGCACTTCATTACATTAACCTGCAATAAGTACATCTCAAAACCTCTGCTGGAGTGGCAGCAGGTCTCAGTAACATCAATTCTGGATTATTTACGCACTACAGCAAAATATACAGCAACGGTGCTATTTTTGTGCAAAACCGAGCTCACTAAAAGTCCTGAATTAAGCTCGCGCCGTCCTATCGCCAATAAACCTACCGAACAACCGTAATTTCGTCATTGCTCACCTTGCGTGCATCAATCCAATCCAGGTTCACGATTTCTATCATAATCTCTCTTCAAATATGCACGGTTTAATTTCAAGCGTCTTTTTGCATCCAGTATTGGGGGAAGGACTAGCAACTCAGTAATTGAACGGGCAATTTAAAACCGGGCCATTGTACGGCGCCTGTCTTCGTTTAAAACTTTTTCACGATCAAAGTCTTGGATTTTGATGGTTCCGATCCTCATCGATCTATCGCTCGTCTCTTTGGTTGGTTCACTGAAAGTAGATGGTCTAGTGGTTGAGTCTGCTTTGCTAAATCTATCGAAACTCCAAGGATCGAATCCGTGAACTAATTGACTTTTCCCAAACACACGCAGACTTAGAATCCGAAGAGGTTATATTTAGGAGCATGAGTCACGCAAGAGACACGCGTGCGCCTCGTCTTGTTTTTTAGCCGCCATTGTCGAGTCAAATTTACGTAACTATATCGGTTATGAATTCTTTCCCAATTCACTTATAAATCGAATTTCTCATTTTAGGTATAATTCGAATGTCAAAGTAATTGTAAAGGAAAACGAAACAATACGGGTAGATTACCCACCGACACTTATAAGGGACGCGCATCTGGCCTGGTGTGTTAAGGGGCTACGGTGGACGGACAAACTGGGGCAATTGCCCATCGCAGACAACTCTGCATAGGGACTTGGAATGTCAAGTCTTAGACAGAACCTGACGCTGCCGGTCTGCTTAATCTCGGGAGCTAGAAGATGCCGGCATCAACTTACGTCAAAATATTGGATCTCAAAGCAATACACATCACACGAGTTTCACAGCAGGAAATCCCTTTAAAATATTTTCTCTTGTTTTGTCGTTTTCTAGAGTGGTTTGGGCGATGGTTACAATCAACTTAGTCGTTTACAACAGCAATAACTGGAAGACTATTTTAGAATTTCAATTTTCGAGCTGGCAAGCTTTCTTAATTAATCATTAAACATACTTGACATATTGTTCTAAATAACAATGCTGTGCACTAATAAGCCTAGTTAACTCTACTTGTTTGTACCAATAATTACCAATAGTTTCTTATTTTTGTACCGCGAAAGTTTTTAAATACTCGGTAATGGCGATGTTCCGTTGCTACACACAATATCGCATCCCCGTCCAGTGGCAGACGTGCTCTGGGCAGGCCAGTGAACTGTTTTCAGCCTTTCATGTAACGAGCACGTGACGGCCTTCACATTAGCTCTCTCTTGATGTTATTACTCCTTGTCCTATATTACCGTAGTGCCCGGTCCGAGTGCCCTTTGTATTGATTTGTTCTCACTATGAGACATACGGAGGTGGGCGAGATGGTGCGCCTTGTGCGGGGGAGAGACGGCGGGGCGTATTGAGTGGGAGATACGGCGGGCGGAATGGGAAGGTGAGGCTGAGAAAACTCGGGCCGCTGTGGTAGTAAAAAGTGCTCTTTCAGAAATACAGACCCCAGCAACTCTCTTGTTGATCACGCACGAATAATGTATTTTAATAGGTTAACCGTAGTAAAATGTGTTGCATGTCACGTAGCACGGTCCGTACACGGGGACCTTAAATGGCATGACGCCCATTTAAACGGACAGCAGCGAAGGATCTGACCCGATTAATTCATTGAAAATGAGCAGGGGGGAGGCTATACGGTCGCTGTAGAAACACGTGTACATTTACATTTTAATCTGGCAGGTTTTCATCAAACTGGATTTCTTACATGCATACAAATTATCAAGGTCATTTTCTGATGCCAGTAAACGAACGAAAGTGTACGTTCGTGGTCGTATTTTCTGCAGGTCATGATTTTGACCACACCTTTAGCCCGGGGCGACACGTCCTCACCTAAACTACAACTTCAGCTAGCCGCGCGCCGTATCGCTTAAGGTCACGGAAGTTAGGTTATTGCGCGTTCGCAACTGGCAATTGGAACAATTTAGTAGGGTCGAATTGAAAGGTAGAGCGGATTTGATATGTTGTAGACACCGCGTCCGTAATCTAGTTGAAGAAATGAACTGTTGAAGACTAGTTGAAGACATGGACTGTAAATGCGAGATTCGTGGTGTCCGAAAAACATGCGTGAATTTTTAAACCAATCCTGCCACGAATTGCGTGTAACAAGACACCGCATATGACCTACTTTTATCCCAGATGTCTTGAAATCGGCCAACGTCTTGATCATAACCACCGTCCTACCTTAAACTGACCGTCTACTGAGCATTGAACAATATTATCGGGGTGGTACAGAAGTTCTGGGATTAGTAAAGTAGGCCTATTCCGCCAAAATTAAATGTTAATTAAACCTCGTTCGCCCTAAAGTTGTGGTTAATGTAAATCTCAGAAATTTCTCAGCGCCCCACAAAAGCCTCATCAGGGATAAGCGAGCGCTATATCAAAGTCCGCAAGAGCCACATTGGTCAGTTTCGGTCCCAGGTCAGGATCGGAGGGGTCAAGCCGCATCCTTCATTTATTTAATGCTAAACCACATTTCTGAAAGACTGACTTCGAGTCAATGCTACATTAAAACAAATATTTTCACTGGTTTGAACCAAAATGTTCCATTGATTTAAATTCTCGGGCCTACTGCGGTAGTGCAACGTACTCCTCTGCTTTGTTTTGATCGCAAATGCCGACCGCTGCCATCAAACAGGCAAACAAATTCAATTAAGTCATAATGAGCCAGAATTGCTAAAAATAGCAATGCTTGTATGACGTCAAAACGTCTTATCTAAATTTAGCGACAACGGGCAGATCGATATGAAATCAAGGACGTTCTTATTATCTAGCAAACCGTAATCAAGCTGTGACTGAGTAATTCGGATCAACAGGATCGATTTCAAAGCACGACCAGATAAAAATGGGTGACCAAGAAGAAACTGCACCGAAAGTTAAGCGAGTGCACCTGACTTTAAAATATACCGATTTTATATGCGCCAGGATTCATAATCGTAATACCGAGATTTCTACAGCGCCCAACGAAAGCTAAGTCGCGGGAACCAGCTTATTCACAGGCACTCAGTCAAAACAAAATTTATAGGCAAAAAGGGTTCGGTTCCAGGTCAAGGTCCGCGAGTCAGGCAGAGAGACAGCCTGTGGCAGCTAGGGTGGGTGATGTTTGGATTGTTTGTTTTATCAAAATTTTATTAACTTGGCTACAACTTTGTGGAATGCTAAGCACAGGACAGTGAAATCAATTATTAACCCGATGACAACAGGCAACTGAATTCATAATTGCCTAAATAACGATCTTATGCCACCGGAAATCTAAGAATAATGACACACATGTTCGGTTTCGTCCGACTGACGTAGCGTCGTTGCTGCCATCTAGCGAGCTAAACAGTGACCCATTTTGAAATTGCGCCATCTGCCGAATGAACAAAATTTATCATCCGCAATTTTTTCCCCTGGACAAATTGCGAACATTTAACATCACGTGGAGGGAGGAATTGGTCGCAGTAAACTCTAAAATTTGATTTGACCCACGACCTCTTCAGCTTCGAAACTAAACTTAACGGAATTGTTTGCGATACCGGTTTTATCTAGCTCGAACCTTGCAGGCCTAAACAAAAGCTTGAACAAAGCCTACTAAGGACTAGATTTGCCCGAAACGTGTAAACGAATTGACTGATGTTGCAAGACGTTAAACAAAAATGGCGGGTAGTGGCTGAATGCTCAACTCATCGTCGAAACTTGATATCAACGAATGTCAAAATATGCACCTATATCCAGTAGTATCTAGGATAATGCAGTACTTATCAAAATAACGTGAAAAACAACTCCATCATCTGAATCGCAACTTACGAGCCCTACCGACTGCAGCATATAAACTTATGAAGGCCGAAAAGTAAATAAGTTGTTCAGTGCACTCGTTGAACTAAGTACCAGTCATTTGTTGCCAGAAACAGTCACTCTGCGGGTGAGGATGCCGGTTCGCATATCAATAGTGGCTATATTTCAGAGGTTCTAATCTCGGATTAGCATGGTCCGTACACGGGGACCTTAAATGGCGTGGCGCCCATTCAAACGGGCAGCGGTGATGAGGGATCTGACCCGATCAATTCATTGCACAATGAGCAGGGTCGAGGTCATACAGTCGCTATATAAAACCAGAAGCGGATTTAGCTATAGGCGTTGGAGGGGCGGTTTGCCCTCGCGTCCCTCTTGGTTATATTCCAGCGCCCCTCAGATCAGACTCGTGCATGGTGGTGGACTGCCAGAATGTGGCGCTTCTCTGGAACTGCTCCTGCCCCCACGCAAGCAATCCTGGAGCCGCCACTGTACAAAACCGTATACATATATCATTTATTGTTTATATTCCTCCTCGCTGTCGCTGATGTCATTCATGTAGCGGTAGCTGTCACAGAGATAATTTTTGCGTAGAAAAAACATCAAGTCCATGAACTCGGACGACAGATTTGAACGCAGTCAATTAACAATTACTCCTGCTGTTGAGAAAACTCTTTGTTTCGTGTTGTTTCGTTTAAATTGCCAAACGTTAAAACAAAAATTTCATGCTAAGCTATTAAGCGACATTTTTTCTCTAAACACACGAACCCATGCCAGTGTGGACTGGTTCACAAAAGCAGAACATCTAACAATACCCCAAGACGCTACTAAAGGCCACACACTTAGCCATATGATGTCGTTAAGCATCAGGAAGGCAATCGGTTACCATGGCAGGAATAAGCTGATGAGCTTAGTAGGAGGTAAACAAATTCTGAGAAAGACCTAGCGATCGCAGCCACAGGCAGACAAGGCATTCACGAAGTGTGTGTGTGTATGTGTGTGTGTGTGTGTGTGTGAGAGAGAGAGAGAGAGAGAGAGAGAGAGAGAGAGAGAGAGAGAGAGAGAGAAAGAGAGAGAGAGAGAGAGAGAATGAACGAAAGAAAGAAAGAATGAATGAATCAGAAAGACAGAGAGGCAGACAGGCGCATAAATGGACTTAGCCACGGCCTAAGACAGACAGAGAAACAGACGAAAACAGTGACAGTAACAGAGGAAGGGACAGTGACAGACATAAACAGATACGGAAGCCCACGTACATCTGTAGACCTATTTGAAGATTTGTTTAGCGCCTATTAAAAAACCTCTAAAAGGTGTTAAAACAAGGCTGCCTAACAGATCCAAAACAGAAAGTTTTTTGAGCACCACACCGCTGTCTGTCGGGAGGAAGTTGTTTTGAGGGAAGCACTCTCACTTTGGAGGGCAGATTACTAACTCCCCACCGCCATTTCTCTCAACCTCCTCCTTTCGCTCTTCACTTCTCTGTGTGTCCAGTCATAGACTCCTAGATAATTAGCCATGCTTAATTATTTAGGAGCCCTTGGTCCAGTGCAGTGGTCTACCCATTGATTCAGACTCCGCGTCGATGTATTGGACTTACAGGTTCTCATTAGGTGGCAGATAACGCGTTGCGCATACAGATAAGGAATAGGGTTTGGAAACCACCTTCCAGGCCACCCACCCAATCACCAAATCACTTGCACAAGCGCAGATTTACAGCTGTGACCTAATAGATGTGACACCTTGCTCGCAGAATGAAATACAGAGATGATAAGGACATATAAAGTTTGCAAAGACGCAGACAGACGAACGGACAACAGGATACGGAGGCATGCATAAACAAAGACAAAGAGAGTGAGTTAGCGAAAGAAATTTAACGAGACATAGAGAGAGAGAGATACAGAGACAGAGAGAGAGAGAGAGAGAGAGAGAGAGAGAGAGATACAGAGAGAGAGAGAGATACAGAGAGAGAGAGAGAGAGAGAGAGAGAGAGAGAGATAGAGAGAGAGAGAGAGAGTCTGTCTTTGTCTCTGCGTTTCTGTCTCTCGGTCTGCCTGCATGCATACCCCTCTGCATGCATCTGTTCCTGCATCCTCTCGCCTCTTTCTCACTCCCTCTTTCCCACCCTCGCCCCACCTGTACCAGCATTTCTGAAGTGTTAGGCTCTTGAAAGATGCTAAACGAAAGAGAAAGGGAAGGTGCAAGATGGGAGGGACAGCAGTGGGGACCACTGGGGAGAAGAGCAACCTATGCAGAGTTAGCAGTGGGGACCACTGGGGAGAAGAGCAACCTATGCAGAGTTAGCAGTGGGGACCACTGGGGAGAAGAGCAACCTATGCAGAGTTAGCAGTGGGGACCACTGGGGAGAAGAGCAACCTATGCAGAGTTAGCAGTGGGGACCACTGGGGAGAAGAGCAACCTATGCAGAGTTAGCAGTGGGGACCACTGGGGAGAAGAGCAACCTATGCAGAGTTAGCAGTGGGGACCACTGGGGAGAAGAGCAACCTATGCAGAGTTAGCAGTGGGGACCACTGGGGAGAAGAGCAACCTATGCAGAGTTAGCAGTGGGGACCACTGGGGAGAAGAGCAACCTATGCAGAGTTAGCAGTGGGGACCACTGGGGAGAAGAGCAACCTATGCAGAGTTAGCAGTGGGGACCACTGGGGAGAAGAGCAACCTATGCAGAGTTAGCAGTGGGGACCACTGGGGAGAAGAGCAACCTATGCAGAGTTAGCAGTGGGGACCACTGGGGAGAAGAGCAACCTATGCAGAGTTAGCAGTGGGGACCACTGGGGAGAAGAGCAACCTATGCAGAGTTAGCAGTGGGGACCACTGGGGAGAAGAGCAACCTATGCAGAGTTAGCAGTGGGGACCACTGGGGAGAAGAGCAACCTATGCAGAGTTAGCAGTGGGGACCACTGGGGAGAAGAGCAACCTATGCAGAGTTAGCAGTGGGGACCACTGGGGAGAAGAGCAACCTATGCAGAGTTAGCAGTGGGGACCACTGGGGAGAAGAGCAACCTATGCAGAGTTAGCAGTGGGGACCACTGGGGAGAAGAGCAACCTATGCAGAGTTAGCAGTGGGGACCACTGGGGAGAAGAGCAACCTATGCAGAGTTAGCAGTGGGGACCACTGGGGAGAAGAGCAACCTATGCAGAGTTAGCAGTGGGGACCACTGGGGAGAAGAGCAACCTATGCAGAGTTAGCAGTGGGGACCACTGGGGAGAAGAGCAACCTATGCAGAGTTAGCAGTGGGGACCACTGGGGAGAAGAGCAACCTATGCAGAGTTAGCAGTGGGGACCACTGGGGAGAAGAGCAACCTATGCAGAGTTAGCAGTGGGGACCACTGGGGAGAAGAGCAACCTATGCAGAGTTAGCAGTGGGGACCACTGGGGAGAAGAGCAACCTATGCAGAGTTAGCAGTGGGGACCACTGGGGAGAAGAGCAACCTATGCAGAGTTAGCAGTGGGGACCACTGGGGAGAAGAGCAACCTATGCAGAGTTAGCAGTGGGGACCACTGGGGAGAAGAGCAACCTATGCAGAGTTAGCAGTGGGGACCACTGGGGAGAAGAGCAACCTATGCAGAGTTAGCAGTGGGGACCACTGGGGAGAAGAGCAACCTATGCAGAGTTAGCAGTGGGGACCACTGGGGAGAAGAGCAACCTATGCAGAGTTGGCCAAGTCAAGATATAGCTTTTCGAGACAGTTCGCATACAAATTCGATTCTTCATTTTGTCACGATTTTCTTGATTGTTCTCGATCGCACTAGAGTTGCAAGTGGCATAAATTATTCGTACTAAATGTAAATGTACACCGCTTTCCACAGCGACAGTATGGCCTTGACCCTGCTCATTTTCAAAGGTTAAATCGAAACAATGTGAATCTGCATGCGTGTTATTCGTGAGGTAAGGAGGATGATATGGTTGGAAAGCGCGAATGCCCTAGAAAATATGAATGCTGGTATAAAAGCCAGAACATCCTATACATCGACCGTTGAAGAAATGCTATGTTGCTAAGCACCAGTTATCATAGTGCTACGACGAAGCATTAATCGGAAGACTATGATCATGCTATCACTCAAATGTTTCTGACAAATAAAGTTCATTTAGATGAATGACCATCATAAATTTTGTGCAGCACTAACTCAACCTGCAATCCAGCAACTTTGGTGACTACAACTGACACAATTTCACTGACGGCTTAACAACGCAATGATTTTGGATAAATCGCGAATAATTACGTATAAATTACCTGATTCTTTTTGAAAATACGGAACCCCTCTCGTGTCACCAAAAGCCCACTTCTTTAAACAGACGTTTACCATAATTTCCTGCAATTTCCCTACCCAGTCAAACTTTAAATTTTTCCCTAAACCCGAAAGCCCGAATCGTAACCCGCGATAAGCCCAAAAGGAGAAGGAGGAGAAGAAGCATGCATACATACATACTGTACATATATACATCCATACATACATATATGCATACATACAAGCATTGTTACATAAAAGATTACGTACTTTCAGACTTAACTTTCCGTCACCTTCAAGAAGTAAACAACTGAGCCCTTCTAGTCCTCAGGGAATGGGATTATTCTGTCCTAACTCTACCTAGCATTACAGGCGCTAGGTTTTCTGACACGTGAAGGGTCAAGGAGAGACCAAGATCCTCCAAAGGATGACCATAATAACCTTCAATTCATCACTGATTCCTTCAGTATATCAACACATTAAGAAGTGGCGTATAATTTTTGGAGGGGACCTGGAGGCCAAAGGTCGCGGCACCCTGGCATCTTTAGATCCGCCGATTAACCTTAAAACTAAATCTCAAGATATCTACATTGTGTTGACCCTAATCCTTAGCCGGCTACTTCTTACATGGCCCAGTGCGACTGTAGGCCTATATTTCTGGCTGTGTCGCGTGACAGTTACTTAGGGAGGAAATAGTTTTCGTGGGATCAAGTCCTTTTTGGCACTGTAATTATGAAACCGTACACGACAGAAAGCTTTAATGATCGCCGTGATTGACCAATAAAGAGGCATTGAGACGGATGATTAAATCCGAATTCATGAAATTAGTGTAATTAAATCATATATGTTCGCTTTACTAATGACGATTATAACTGTATATTATTATTATTATCATCATCATCATCATCATCGTCGTCGTCATCATTATCATCATCATATTTTGCTGTATTGTTAACCCGAAATAGAACGCATTGCGGATTTTACAAAAACATGGTGACCAGTACCCTAGCTGCTGTTGTTGTTGTTGTTGTTGTTGTTATTATTATTATTATTATTATTATCAGTATTTTTATAGTAGGTAAGCCTACGAGGACACGTAATATAGCGCATATATATGTATATAAAAACTGCCACGCTAAGTACGTAACTTAGGCTGTATCAATGCTATTTTATATCACAGCTTATCCGTCTAGTACACAATCAGATCTTAACCATCCTCAAATCTTGCGTGTTTATAACAGTATAGCCAAATGGTAGTTATTTAGGTCATTATGTCTAATCAGGTCATTATGTCAACTATTTCTGTCTCCGGATTAATGTTTAGCGCCGGATAAGACTATAGACGGATCTTGCCTGGTCCGCTGATAAAGTGCCCAGGGTATACACGTTATTTACGTTTGTTTTCTGCATTTATGTAGAAGTTTATTATTTGACGGATTCAAATGACGTCGATTTGAATCCGCTCTTGGTGTATTTTTGCAGCTCACCTAATTCACCAGAAGTTGCGTTACACTTTAAATGTAAAATGTAAATGTACATGGTTTTCTGTAGCGACCGTATGGCTTCTATCCCGCTCATTGACTGGCCTAGTTAGCTACACCAGTAAGCGCGTACGCCAAGGAAGCCTCGGTGCGTGAGGATCCCAGGTTCGCGTCCCGGTCGTGGCTTATTTCAGAGATTTGAAACTCGGGCTAGTACGGTCCGTGCGCGGGGACCTTAAATGGCGTGTAGCGGTGGTGAAGGATCTCACCCGTGCGCGGGTGGAGGCCATATGGTCGCTATAGAAAAACGTGTACAATTTACAATTTTTTTTCATTCTTCAATGAATTTTTCAGTCGAGGTCCTTAACCACCGCAGCCCGTTTTTGATTGGGCACCGTGCCATTTAAAGTCCCCGTGTACGGACCGTGCTAGCCCGAGATTACTATCGGTATGCGCGCCGGCATCCTTGCCCACAGAGGGGCCTTGACGTACGCTTTGAAATAATGTAGCTAACTAGGTCACTGTTTTTTTCTGCTATCAACTTTTTAAATATCAGCCCATATGAAATTTCATTTCAACAGTCCATTCAAAAATAAAGTTCACTAATAAGTTGACCGCCACATCCTAACTTTACTTTGCACCACTGTTTTAAAGATGACTTTCCGTGAGGTGGATCTTGGATTAAAACATCGTTCCTAAACCATCAAGTTATGGCTTACATTCTGATATAGTATCTGTTGACCCAGACATCTTAATATAAACTTGAAACACACTCGCAGTCATGTTTTTAGATGTTGAAAAAATTAATTCAAAGAATTGGTTATCAGTTTTGTAAATTACAACAAAACCATTTTCTGCTAACTTGTTAGAAGTTTCAAACTTCAAAGAGAACTAATTTATATATCCATAAACATAACGATCTATAATGAATAATATATAAGTAGGCCTATTAATTTAGTCATAAATCGGCCTAATCCAGTAGGTCTAAAATGGTGTAAAGTGCTCGAATGTTAGGTAATGTAGGCCTTGTAACGCAGAAAAGTCATCAAAACCTATACATATATTATGTGATCTGTAATCACAAGCAGAAGCAGACGTTCGCATAAAATGTAAACCAACTGATAGCAAAGTTTGGTCCATTGGGACCATTAAATATTGCCTGAAACAGCAGTAACAGTTTCTGCTAATTAATTCAATTACAATTCAGTTATAACGTTAAAATAAACAGAAATACCATCCAACAACTTTGAGTAGACAAGCCAAGCAGTGAGAAATAGTGGAGGTGCAATGAACTGCAGAGAACAATTTCTCATACAAAAACAACCACTTATATATAAATACATACATGTATATATACAAATATATAAATATATAAGTGAAGGAAGTTTAGTTAAATTAGCCGAAGTTGTTTACATTATATTATAATGATATCTGATGCTTTTAAACTTAAGCATAAAGTAGATGTTTAGGCTCTATCAACAAGTAAGCCTTTTATGCTCGTGACTTGGGTGTTGTTTTTGATTCAACCATGTCCCTCACAAACTATGTAAATGGTATTTGTAAGTCATCATATATGTATATTCGAGACATACGCAGAATTAGGCATTATATCCCCATGTCTTCCAGAATATCCTTAGCTAACGCATTGGTCTCCAGTCGTCTTGACTATTGTAACTCCATTCTTGTTGGTATCACTAAATCAAACATGCAGAAACTCCAAAGAGTTCAGAACTCCTTGGCTAGAGCCATAACAAATACTTCTAAATATGAGCATATAACGCCTGTGCTTAAATCTTTACATTGGCTTCCTGTTCAGCAAAGGATTTGTTTCAAATTAGGACTTACGGTTTATAAAACATTGAACTATGGCCAACCACAATACCTGAAATCAATCCTTATTCCCCAGACTTACCATTATTCTGCAAGGTCATCTGATTGTCTTTCTCTTGTCATACCTTGGGCTAGAACTGTTCTTGGTAAACGAGCATTTTCGGTTGCTGGACCAAAATTTTGGAATTCCCTCCCTGTGTCTGTTCGTTCTGCTCAGTCGCTCCTGTCATTTCGTTCTCAACTTAAAACTTACCTGTTTCAAATTGCTTATCCACCATAGGCTGCCTCTCTGTCGTGCGGACTGACCTCCTGGATATCGACCTGATTGTGGCTTGGTTTTGGTGTGCCATCGGTTGATGCCTTGTGCATTAGACACTGGCGCATTAGAAGTTGCTAATTAATAATAATAATATATACGCCGCATTCATGCCGCAATCTTATCCTGATTCTTCCTCTTCCTCTTATCTCTCTTCTCGCTTCAATTTCAAACAGCATCCACCGTAGCCGTCCGACTGTCTGAGTGCCTGACTCCTGGATCTTGACCCTTTTGCCTATCGATTTTGATTTGACTGAGCGCCTGTGAATAAGCTGGTTCCCGCGACTTTGCTTTCGTTGAGCGCTGTAGAAATCTCGAGATTACGATTACGATTCAGGTCAATATCCAGAAGATCAGTCCATTAAGACAGGAGGCAGCCTACGGCGGAAAAGCCAACTGAAAAAGGTAAGTCTTAAGACGAGAACGAAATGACATAAGAGTCTGGGCATAACGCACTCATGCAGGAAGAGAATTCAGAAATTTCTGCCCAACAACCGAAAAAGCACGCTTTCCAAAAACATTTATAGTTTCTGGCACAACAAGACTTTACCCTTTATTATATTGCAAGTTTTTATTTTAATAATCCTTCACATATAAAATTTAAATATATTTCTGAAACCATAACCCTCAAATTCTTTCACCTTCTGTTCGACATCCACCGAAGAAATTACAGACTTGCGTCCTGCCATGAGACGGTCGTTCCATATCAGGTCCTAACTATATACAGATCCTTAATGCATAGCCATACCTGAATTGCACGCTTTGTCAGCTCCCTTGTGAAAAATCGTCAACTATTCTGTATCTGCTGGAATCGTGCCACTCGGATTAAAAATTGCAAAAACTGTGCATATAATGAAGCATTTACAGGTTAAATTATATTTTACCATTCTTCCCCGGCGTTTTCGGCAAATTAATATATGAAAGACTGTGTAACTATGTTCCAAAACTGAACATTTATATCCTCAACAGAATGAGTTTCAATCGGGCCACAATACATCTATGCCACTGTTAAGTATGCAGGTAGAAATCTTTCAGGTTATTGATGACACTGGTCAACATAGAAATCGTTACTGACTGGAAAAGGCCCTAATGTGTAGCATCTTGGTGTGCTGAACACGAATATAACCATACAATTTTTTTATTGGCTCTCGTTTTGAAAATATTTCATATAGTTCATTTTTTATGTTTCACCATGTAAATTTATGCAGTAGGACTGCGACAATATCCTAAATAAGTCTAGAATGATGTAATATTCCACCTCATTGCATAATCCCATCATGGACACATCATGCACAGTTGATTACGTCATTTTCTGATGCAATGTAAAACTACAGCCAGTCGGCTGCTGACGTAAGATGACGTCAGCAGTGTACTATATAAAGCGAGTCGGAACGGTTGAGCATTTACAATATTACAGACTTTGTGCGAGACAGTTTAAGTTACTGTTTTATAAAACTATTATTACTTTATCCATTTAGATACAATACAGAACAGTAATGCCTCGGAAGTGCGTAAATACTGTGGACAACTTTTGTTACATTTGTGGGGAAGTGACATTTGCCAACCAGAAGAAAAGTATCACTTATCAAGTCAAGAAGGCATATCATGCTAACTTCGAATGCAAGGTTGGTGACCAAGACAAGCCATGGGCCCCGCACATATGCTGTGCTACATGTACAACACAGCTTTCACAGTGGTTGAATGGCAAAAGACCATCAATGCCGTTTGCAGTTCCAATTGGTGTGGAGAGAGCAAAGCAACCACGTAGATGACTGTTACTTCTGCTTGGTTCCTCCTCTTTCCGGTGGAATAACGAAGCAAAAGAAGTCGACAATAGTCTACCCAAACATTCCGTCAGCATTGAGACCAGTTCCACATGGTGATGGACTTCCTATTCCAGAACCTCCAGCAGAATATATTTTCCTTGATTCATCTGATGAGGACAAGGGTGAGCCGACATGTTCTTCTCCTGGTCCGTCAGCGTGCAGTGATCCCGATTTTCACTGTGGTGCATCATCAACCCCACACAGAATAACACAGGAAGAACTAAATGACCTTGTTCGTGATTTGGACTTATCCAAAAACAAGGCAGAATTGCTAGGATCAAGACTCCAACAATGGAATCTTCTAGAAGAAGATGTCACAATTACTTCATATAGAAAGCGCAATCAGCAGTTGGAACCTTTCTTTATGAAGGAAGGTAATCTGGTATTCTGTTCCAATATTGACGACCTCATGAATGCCTTACAGATCACTCATGACCCACAAGAATGGAGACTCTTTGTAGACTCTTCAACACTGAGTCTTAAGGCTGTGCTTTTGCACAATGGAAACCGTCTTCCATCTATTCCATTAGCGCATGCTGTCCACATGAAAGAGACATACGATAACCTAAAACAGCTACTGCATTCCATTGACTATAACAGGTACAAATGGCACCTGTGTGGTGATTTGAAGGTAGTTGCCATTTTAATGGGACTGCAGCAAGGATATACAAAATATATGTGTTTCTTGTGTGAGTGGGATAGCCGAGCAAGAGAGTTGCACTACGTGCGGAAGGAATGGACTCCCAGACAAAACATGGCAGTTGGACAGAAGAATATCCAGCACCCAGCTCTGGTCGAGGCTCACAAAATCCTACTACCACCCCTTCACATCAAACTAGGTTTGGTGAAGAACTTCGTGAAAGCCATGGACCGCACTTCGCCAGCTTTCCGATACCTGCATGAAAAATTCCCTCGACTCAGCGAAGCAAAGATTAAAGAGGGAGCTTTTGTGGGTCCTCAGATTAGAGAACTCTTCAAAGATGACCGCTTCAACAACTTGCTGGAGGGTGATGCGAAACAAGCATGGAATGCTTTTCGTCTAGTGTCTACAGACTTTCTGGGGAATGTTAGGGCAGAAAACTACAAGGAACTAGTAGAAGACATGCTCAAGCAGTACCAGAAATTTCGCTGCAATATGTCTCTGAAGATGCATTTCCTTCATTCCCATCTGGATTTCTTCCCTGACAACTGTGGTATGGTTAGTGACGAACATGGCGAACGTTTTCATCAAGATATCGCAACAATGGAGCAAAGGTACCAGGGAAAATGGTCCACTACAATGTTGGCTGACTACTGCTGGACACTCCGCAGAGATGCTCCCGAACAGCTGTACAAGAGACAGGCAAAAAAATCTAAGAACTAGTCTATGACCTGGTTTTTACAAATATTAACTGTAAGTGTATCACTATTGGCATGCATTGTGCGATATAAAATTACTTCATTTCAGATTACAAAAAAACTAGAGCCAATTCGGCATTTTCACTGTCATATTCGTGTTCAGCACATACAGATTGATAAGAACTGACTAATTTCATTTCAGTAACATGACTTTTGTAAAAATTTGTTGTCCAGTGAATTATCCGTATGATATTTTTACCAAGCTCACGCAACTGACCATCACATCCTACTGAAAAAATCTTGAAAGCTATCGTGTGCGATATTTCCCACTTCGCTGGTTTGAAAGTTACCTCGATCATAGACATCAATAGATCTAATAATAATAATAATAATAATAATAATAATAATAATAATAATAATAATAATAATAATAATAATAATAATAATAGATCTATCTAATAATAATAATAATAATAATAATAATAATAATAATAATAATAGATCTAATAATAATAATAATAATAACAATAATAATAATAATAATAATAATAATAATAATAGCAAGAAGAAGAAGAAGAATATTAAGAATAAGAATAAGACGATTTATTGAGCGCCATAGTACTAGTGGTGTTTTGTCGCAAGTAAAATCTGGCGTAAGGGTATAATTGGGGTTTGTTAATCGTAATCGTAATCTCGAGATTTCTGCAGCGCCCAACAAAAACTAAATCGCGGGAACCAGCTTTTTCACGGGCGCTCAGTCAGAACAAAACCGATGGGCAAGATGGGTTCGGTTCCAGGTTAAGATCCAAGAGTCAGGCAGGTAGGCAGCTGTTGTTTCTGCTTTCTATCACTGATCTTCCTAACTCATTCTGCTTAATTCATTTGAAAATCAGGACCTTCCTAGATCTGTCCTTTGTATCCCAGAAGCACTTCTGTATGCTGCCTATTATCATGGTATGACTGAAAAAAATAGAAAATGATAACTGAAATGAATTGAATACATTATTGTGAATATAGGTTACCACAGCCGTCCATACCGACTTCGGTTTCGGTTTTTGGAGCGACGCGATATCGATTCGATATCGGTTTAACCGACCCAGCACTGTTAATATCAGCGCTATACTATAGTGTATAGGACTTCAGGTTCATATGCCAAGCCTATCGACATATCCCATTATTGCTGCGAGACGTAAGACATACGCGTTCAAGACTGGGTATAAAATACGCTTGACTTGGCTCGACGGCCTCTATTATCGCCTCTGATATTCAAGTGCTGTGAGGCAGGACGGAGGCATGGCTCTGGTTTAGAACGGAAACGAACGCCGGACGTTGACTGAGGCTTGCTTATATATTATGGTCTTCAGACTTAACATAGACGTCCTCATGGAACGTCCTACATCTAGGCGGTCATGGCAGAGGTGTCCAACTGACGAGTAAGCAAGCAAGCAAGCAAGTAATTAAGTAAATAAGTAAGTGATGCATTTGTAAACACAGGACATATGTCCATGGACTGAGCGAGTCGTAAGCGTGATTGACCGTATCAGAAACAAGAGCCGATAATGACGTGTTAGTTACGTCATTAACACGTCATTATCGCTGCGGTAGCTCGCAATACTGCGCGGTTTTACTGGTTAGATCATATTTTTACCGATGGCCGGTTATATCAAGAAGGTTAAATGCAGTCGAACCTGGATAACTCAGCAGACAAACTAGGCAAGCAGTGTCACTCTCGTCCGAAATCTGGCGCTATGTATAGCGCTAATATTAATATTTAACCGATACCGAATCGATCTCGCGAAACTCCGAAAAACCGAAACCGAAGTCGGTAGTATAAAACCGAAAACCGAATGAAAAACCGACAAAACAGAAAAGTCGGTATTCACAGAAAACATATTTCCAATTATTAGTTTCCCTCACTGATGTTATTTCTCGTTCACTGAAATTTCTTGACACTGTTGACAGTTTTGAGGTGGCATGATACTTTATGTACCGCCATTAAAAAACGTCTTACATATAACGTAAAAACAATAGCACTGCCCCACCTGTATGCCACGGTACATGACGTATGTCACTTTCTAGCAGCAAATGACTCCTTCAGTAGGGGAAACCGTGGCATCGTGCACTTCATATTTCATATTACTTTATATCGCAAAATTTGCCGGACGAGAAATAAACCAGACTTGTTAGGCAAATATATTGGATATCCGTATTGAATTGTACTGTTAAAGATGACACTTCAACTAGTTGCTTCATTTTGTGTCAGCCACCGTGCACAGAACTAGAGGGAAGAGTTTAAATGAGAACCGATAACAGAGTTGAACACATCAAATACAATTTTAATTTTTAACATCCAATTTTGTTACAGTAAAACAACATCGCACTCCATAGATCTACAGCCGCAGAGGATACATCGCACAAAAGCAAAGTCGGACTATAGGCCTACATGTAGGCTACATTTGAGGCATAAAGAACACATAACAAACAAAAACCGATACCGATATCGCGATATTTACTAAAACCGAAATGAACAGACTTAAAAACCGAGAATAATACCGAAAACCGATAGCCAAATAAAAACCAATATCGACCCAAGACAAATATTTAACCACTAAGCTGCTCTTAGAATACTAACTCAGTTCACTGAAGACTTTTAGTGCGCCACACATCCTCTGTGAAAGCTTAGCAAGGTCTAAACTGCAGTCCTCTTAATTCGGTAGATGAATTGCTGGGCACAAAACTGGACACTAAAAATATACACTGTTACCGTAAATTACGCGAATATCCCGCACATAAATCGAAATCAAGACGGCCTCCAGAAAGCCCAGATTAGCGTGTAAGTGCTAGAAAAGCTTTGGCTCAACACACCCCAGATCCCCTCCGTCTTTGGGGAGCCGATTCTCGACGGGGAAAGGAGGAAAGGGAGAGTAGGGGAAAGCGGCCTCATATTACCGTGTGCCTGTTCAGGCCCCAATAGCCCTTAATCTGGGCTTGCATGCAGTATTAGTACCCAGTGTTTAACAACATCTTACGGCTGCCAGCCCATTGACGGCGACCTTACGGTAACCCTGAGTTCGGATTTTAAGGTTAGATGTCATCCAACGCGTTAACCTCGGGTAATGTGAATGGATAACGGCGCAGTATGTTGCCGCATGAGACTTTGGAATAGATTGGCTACACACACAAAGCCAAGAGGAGATGATGATGTCTTAAAACAAAGCACACCACCCAAGGGCGCATCCAGAATTTGAGCACTGGAGCTACATGGCGAGTTAAAATCGCGAGACTAAACGGGGATCTAGGGCCCCGCCCACAGCGGGGGTTCAGAGACAAAGCCCTGGTTGGGACGAGGCACTCTGAAGCTGAAAGATCTCTTTTTACAAAATAAGTCATTTTTGTCTAGTTTTCTTGCGTTATTTTTAGGTTTCTACATTGTATTCTAGTCCAAATATTTGCAACTTGATACACGATGTGCTGCACAACCAAATAAAAGCTGAAAACGTTTTACGTATACTCAACTACAATAGTGCCTTTTATTCTCTGATTTTATTTTATTATCTGATCCCTAACCATATCTGCCAAAGCAACCAAGATTTCATTTTGGATGACTTTGCTAGAACCATTGATCCAACCTAAAAACGTTCAGAAATCGTATTGACATGTCTTATTACTAGCTGCAAATTTTCGTAAAATTCCCAAGATTTTCGCTAACCCCAGCAGTTGTTTCCCTATGTCCCACTTGGTCCATATTCTGCGTAGCAGTCAGTTTAGTAAAGCCTAAGCACCAGTTTTTTTCTAAAATACAATGAAAATAATCTCTATTCTCACTTATTTGTTTAGCAGGCGCTTCACTTTGCAACTGAACTACGCTGTCTACATTTCTACTTTTCAGTGCTTTAAACTCGGTTCTCATAATCATAGAACCTACACTGCTGTTGCACTTTGAGGTATGTTGAAAACCACAACCAGCACTGTGCTCTTTTTTCTAGCTGTTAAAGCCTACCGAAGTGTAAGTTGCTTCGATTTCTTTACCAAAGCAAGAAATTGGCGGCATGTAAAGCAAAAAGCAGCATCTGTCATATGCGAATATATTCTCCATGGACATAATGTAAACCAGTCAGATATAGAATAACGTTTGCGCCCGGTTGGTTCTTTCAGAAGATACAATTCTGAGATGGGCCCATCGTTGGGTGTTGAAGACAAGTCACGTGGACCAGGGGGCTTTCGTCTGTCATCCTTGGAACTTCAAAGAACTTCCAAAGAACTTCTAGGATCGTCTCTCATCTGAGAAAACATCTGCACGGCATTCCTGGAGAAAAGGCCGCTTGCAATCACCCTAACTAAAAAACAGTATGGCCGCCTCAGACTGCGAGAGAAATTATAGCTTTAGTTTGAGCAAGTAAGTAACACGCTCCTGTGAAACTATCAAAATTAAATAATATCGAATTTTATTACAGATATGGTTAAATAGTGGGGCCACTGGGGGCCAGGCATTCAGTTGGGGCACTAGCCCCCCGGCCCCTACACAGCCGCCCCTGAGAGACACTAATCTCACTATGGCGCATCATCATGACGTCACAGTTACTTAACTCCAAATTAAACCTATTTCAATAAATATCTGTTATAAAGTTAATTTCTGTACTATGTCGCAATCAAAAGTGTTCAGATGTTCATTTGAGTGCTCAAGTCATGTTTTCGAGTCTTATCCGTCGAACCTGTGCACATTCTGAACATTTTCTTCGTTCAGAGTCAGTACTTTGAACTTTTTGAGCTTGTTTTGGATATTTTGAGCGTGTCCAGAGCGCGCTCACGATAAAACTCATCAACGATAGACCGAAAAGTTGATGAGCTACATCATCCTGTAGCGGTTTCATGCTACGGAAAATTCTTTCTGTTTCGTTCGACGCTGTTTGTAAACAGAAAACCAAGAGGGCAATCGGAGACACAAGACCAACGTTTATTGTCAACCATGGAAAGGTTTCCTATCGATAATAAGCAGTCGATCTGCTTTGGCCGGACAGAGTTCTCCAAGAAATAATGCGAACTTGGAATGAGTAAACTATAGGAAACAGAAAGTTTCTTGGGCGGCCAAACGTGTGTTGTGACCTCCCTTTGGTTTGCAGCTGGTGAAATGGGGTCACTATGGGTAGCTTGGCTAACATTTCGAGTAGTAGGCCTATGAATCTGAAACTGTTTACCATTCGATAGTGCTGCCACCTGCTGTCAACCACGAAGAGATCCCCTTGTTTGGCGTTATGTGTTTTGCGGGAAGTTCTCCACTGATTCATACATACATACATACATATATACATACATACATACACACATACATACATACACATACAATGCAATATATAAACATACATATATACATACATGATACTATCATGCATGCATGCATACATACATGCATACATACATAAAATGCAATACATACATACACACATACATACAAACATGCATGCATACATCCATACATACAAATATATACATACATACTGTACATACAATGCAATACATGCATACATACATACACACATGTATACAATGCAATACATACATACATACAATGCAATACATACATACATACATACACACACATACAATGCATAGCATACATACAGGTCATGACTGCTACTGAGCAGAAGAGGACACCGCAGTTCGAATGTTGACGATTAATCTGGAACGGCTTCTTAACTGAATACATCAATTCCACCTGAAGTCCTGACAACATATCTGTCGCCTTATAACGAACCGAGGCGAGAAACGGTCACATAGGCCTAATGCAGTACATCCTGAGTAAACCTGTCATCGGTTCTCGCATAAAACCCGGCTTCGGGACAGAGGCTCAGGGACTTAAGTGTATACATGTTGTTGATTATGCGGCTTGTATAGGCGTCTGTTTTCAAGTGTTTATCTCACATCTGGTGTTCTGCTAAAGAAAATTATGGTTTTTCCTGGCCAAGCTGCAGCTTTGATCTTGTTTTCAATTTGACCCGCGGTCCCGTGTCAGCGCTTAACGGTGACGCCTTAATCTTTTTACGACGAGGAATTCCGAAAACACTTGCCATGTGGCTTTGTGATTTAAGGTTAATATTGATCTTAAACTGCGGCCGTTAGTTCGGTGTTTTTTAGAACGCTGTGGACGTCAGCCCCGACAACCATTCGACCCTTACCATCTATGACTGAACCTCGTCTTTCAAAACATTTCCACGCCACTTCTCGCCCTCCTTTGACGTTGAAATCCTCGTCGTAGATCATTCGTTTCGAAGACGGTTTCTGATGACTGGTGAGTCCATTTGGGGAGTGGCTTTGTGCGTTGAGCTGTGAAGTCTGTACGTCTGTCCTAGCGCTAGTACCCTCAAGTACCCTCACCTCTTTGTTTCTTAGAACTCCTGTAGGAAATCGGGGGTTGCTCGTGACTGAGATTCCCTCGCTGAGAACATCACCCGTTCTTAGAGTTTCCTTAGAGTTTCTTAGATCGATCTTGGATGACAGGATCTCGGTATTCGCGCCGTCATCCCTAAAAACCCTTCCACAGTCCGCCTCTACCCTTTGAAGACTGCATTGGTCGTTCGGGTACTTAAGTCTGCTCCCTTGCGGTTCCGGGGCGCAGCGTATCTGGTCCGCAGTGGGTTCTGGGGAACCGAAACGACGCAGCAATGTGTCGTGAAGTCCAGGAAACTTGAGTGCGTATTGGGCACACTTCCGTCGCACGCAGTTCCGGAAGGACTCCTTAAACATCCGGTTCCTAACGCCGTAGACGACCGCGTTCATCGTCGGTGACGTCATCAACAGAAGGTCAGCGAGTGCAACCGGAAGAGGGTGCAGTCGTGCACCGAGGAGACTTCCGGCGAGCGATGTGACGCCATAGGGAGCGTAGCAGAACAGAAACGCACCCAGAAACACGCAGACGGTCCGAAGGGCCTTTCGACCGCGGGTGCTGACCTGGTTGGAGGTCCGGCGGGCGTTTTCGTGGGTGATGGGAACGCCGACGCTGAGGGTGATCACTCGGACCATGGCCGCCATGACAGCTATTCGCTTCTTCTGCCAGCGAGCGATGCGGAAGATGTGGCAGTAGCAGTAGGCGAGGAAGGCCAGGGGCAGGCAGAATGTCTCCACCGAAAGGAAGAACGAGTACCACGCCACTGCTGACTGGTCCAGCGACGCACTACAAGAACCCGTCCTTGCGTCGTAGAAATACCCGGAGCAGGTACGCGGAACATGCTCAGTACGGTTTCCCGCGGGTACCGAGTCCATACCATCCGAAGGACGGGGAGTGGATGCAGCACAGAGCAGGAATGGAAAGGCGCCGGTGAGCAGTCCTGCGATCCAGATGGCTCCGAGGCAGGCGGACACCGGAAGTAGCTCCGCCGTAGGGGAGTGGCGCATCGGGGAGGCGATCGTGCGGTACTTGTCCCAACCGAGACAGGCAATCGTCCAGACGGTGGCATGGGTCACGAGCGTTCGACCGAGAGCGTAGGCTTCGCACCAGCCATACAACCCAGAAACCGCCGGAAACGGAAGCAGAACCACGCACCAAACGATATCGACCGCCGCCAGGTGGCAGTGCAGCACGTTGACGACTTTGCCACGCAACTTCCGGTTTGCCAACACCGCGAAGACGATGAAGAAATTGAACCCGAGCCCGAGTGTTGCGGCAACGGCGATTACCACGCCCCTGGCCACACTCACCAGATACCAGTAATCCAGGCGCGATTCACTGCTTCCTGTCTGCTTCTCATGACCGGAAATACTCAGAACGGAAACGGTCCAGACGGTTCGCGGTTCAGCGCACGATACGTTCCAACTTCGGTGAAGGACGCTTTCCATGGTCAGACGATCCTACAGCGGCGGAAACGAAAACCGATCTGGGTAAGCAGTCGAAGAGGCAGACTAGGAACGGAAATGTCCCTCTGATCCCGACAAATCCCGACGAAGAACCAACCAGCCGCCTGCCAGCGAACTCCTCGTTCCCGGCACAAAGAACTCCCGTCAGTCGAACGTCGTTGTCGTTTATCATTGATAGGACGTCGACCGACCGACCGAGCAGAGGGAGCAGAAGAGGGAGGCAGCGGCGGCGGCGGCGGCGGCAGGGAAGCAGAGATGGAGGAGACCGAGGCGTGGACGCGGCTCATATCCGTGCACCGGCTGGAGCGGTCGGTGGAAGGCTTTCCGGTCGTTTGGGTCCTTTCCGATAAGCCCGGCTGAAATGCACTGCTCGCTCAGTTCGCCGACCCGGTCGCTCGTTCCGTCTGTTGCCGTTCATGCCTCCCGCGTTGCGTGTTCTTCCCCTGGCCTTCATCCCTCATTCCGCCGTGGCCTTCCCCTGTCTGTCTTTCATTCCTTCTTTGCATCCCTGGGCAGTCTTGATTACTACGCCTCCCTCTCTCCCTCCCTCCGTCTCCCTCCCTCTCTCTCTGTATCTCTGTCTCTCTCTGTCTTATCTCTCTATCTGTCTGTCCGTCTGTCTGTCTGTCTGTCTGTCTCCCTCTCTCTCTCTCTCTCTCTACCTACCTACCTACCTAACAACCAACATTCTCCCTACATCTGTCTGTCCATCATCGGTTTTTTCTCTTCCCTTCTTCCCTCCACGCCTTCCTTTCCTCCTTTCCTCCTTCTCCGCCTCCTCTTCCTCCTTCTCCTGCAACATTTATCCCTTTCTAGTCCACCCATCTTTCTTCTGCATCCCGTTTTTCCTCTGTAGCACCCTCCGTTACTCCTTCTTTCCAACGTCCTCCTTAGCATATATATATATATATATATATATATATATATATATATATATATATATATATATATATATATATATATATATATATATATATATATATATATATATATATATATATATATATATATATATATATATATATATATATATATATATATATAGTGTGACGGGTTGTCTATAGCGATTTGAAATAATATATCAGGTTTATGTTGAAATGTTTAATTTCCTAAGATACTTACAAGCGTAACATGACTCGCATGGAAACAAGACGTTGACCTCAGACGGTGACAAAATCAGCGAACAGCTTCTCAAGAAAAGAAACACAACGTCCACCAACTGACGATGACGGAAAACGGTTAAAAAAGAACCAGAAGAACCGACCAAGAAGAACCAAACAGGGAGACTCAAACACGACTCGCCGAAAGAGACTGGCATAAGAAAAAACCCGGTCACTCAGGACTAAAACCACAATCCAGTCTGAATCAGATTTTAAATACAGCACATTTTATAAGGTCGGCTTTCCCGCTAAAATGTACAGAAGGCGTACAACGTACAACTCAACATAACCGGTCCTGTTCTATACGCCGTATGTAACAACTGTACATCCGTTCCTCAATCCTCTGAGATTCCTATTTTTTTCTCCTTCTTTCCTCTGTCGATTTTTCGTCACTTGTTTCGACAATCCGCTCTTTTAACGATTCTGGCACCCTGCCGGTCAGTCCGACTGTCTGTCTTTCTGTCTGTCTCTGCTTCTGTCTGTCTCTATGTATCTGTGGATTAACCTGCTCGATGTGTATTGAACTGATTAAGGCTTGGTTTGGTGAGCCCTCTGTTGATGCCTTGTGCATTAGAACCGGCGCTATATGAGTTGCTAAGTAAAACAAAACAATACCGACTTTGGCGTGTAAGGTCTGTCTGTCTGCCAGTCTGTCTGTCAGTTTGTCTGCCAGACTGTCTGTCTGTCTGCCAGTCTGTCTGCCAGTCTGTCTGTCTGTGTGTGTCTGTCTGTCTGCCAGTCTGTCTGTCTGTCTGTCTCCGTGCGCCTATATATGGGTCCCATCTCCGCAGCCACGTGGCCGTGACTTGTGCTTTCCGCTGATGACTTTCAGACGACAGGAGTCGCGTGTTATACAAGATTTACAGCGCGACCTTATTCGAGATTTAGCGCAGCGCATGCGCAGCGGAGGGCGGCTGATCGGTCTATCTGGATCCCCAGAGTGTGATTATAAACTGGAGCTGAAGCCAAAATAAACGATATTTACTGTGTCCTCGGTCGCTAAGGAAGACCGCCGTTTCATTTCTTATCTCCTCGGAATATAATGTAATGTAAGTAAGTAAGTCACTCAGTCAGTCAGTCAGTACAGAGGGAAGGTGAACCAGTGTGTAACATGATGATGATGATGATGTCCAAACTCGATTTGCTTCACGCGAAATTAGCAATTCATTTCCAAAATGCGCAATCATCATCATCATCATCATTCTTCTTCTTCTTATTATTATTATTATCACCATCATCATCATCAACATCATCATCTGGGTTGAGGGGGTCTTTCGGCTGAAGCACCGTACTACAACCAGAAGCCAACACAGCCTTCGCTTCATTGCGCAGTTTGGAAATGAATTGCTAATTTCGCGTGATGCAGCAGAATCCGAGCGTCGTGTGTAGAACAGAGAAGCGCCACCTAGGGCCATATGCTGCAAATTATTCAGAAGAGTTGATCCGCCAAGTCAAAGAAATATTCGACAGCGTCTCTGGCCTACGGCGCTAGTCAGGTCGCGTTCCAAATCGAGTTCTGAGCACGCCTCGAGCCACCCAAGTGAATCAGTGAATCAAAGAGCAGGGAGTAACGAGAACAAACGATTGCTCGCTCCGATTTATACAGATATCTGTGGGACTTGGCATTACGGCGCTCTATAAATCGTCTTATTATTATTATTGTTGTTATTGTTGTTATTTTTTATTTTTTGCTCGAGACAAGTGTAATCCCTCAGGAACTGAAAAATTACTCTAGGAGCTGGTGAAGGGTGTTATTATTATTTTTATTATTATTATTATTATGATCATCATCATCATTCTTCTTATAATTATTAACATCATCGTCGTCGTCTTCATCATCATTATGTGGCGCGCCTGAAGTATACTTGGCTGTGATGACGCTGGGTCATCGAAAACCTTATGCAAGGTGAAATAAAGGTAAGAAACTTGTGTACCTGCCGCTTTAGAAGCTCCTCAGAAGGGGTCATGAGGTCGACGGATCGTCAGCGGAGGCGCAAACGCAACCACAGCAAACCGACAACTGGGCACTTTTAGACCTGGCAAGTTACGTCGGGATTCATTTACTGACCAATGAAGGATGGAAGGATGAGTTGGCGCAAGGCGGCGTGTTATTTTACGCAGACGGCCACCCATTCAAGGACTGCCTGGATTCGATTTTTTGTCTGAAATTCGCTGCACCAACAAAACCAACGACCATTTACTAGAAACATAAAATTACACACACACACGTGTGTATGTTTGTACATGTGCCATTTTTATCTATAAATATCTATATAAAGATAAAGTTTGCAGTATGCATTTAAAAGGATTGAATTTGGGTTTGGGGGGTTCGACCTTCCACGGGCCAAGAGTTTTAAAAATAGCCCAAAAATAGGCCATCGGCGATAAAAATGCTATTCGGTAGATCAGTTTTAACCCCTTCCCGGTAAAGTTCGGTAGCATTGGTTATCATCGCGTTCGCACCAGAGCATTAGAGTGTATAATGTATTGCTGTAATTAAGGCCAAATCGCAGTCGGCCGATGCATGGCAGAGTATAGACCCCATCACTGAAGGTTTCCAGGTTCTGATTTCTTTGGTTGGGTTCTGTGACTCCTTTCAGCAGGAGCTGTAGAGCAGATAGTGTGAGATAATCTGCAATCAATCGGTCTATGCTGCATAGCGTATTGATCGAAAGTTAACATCCGGGTATTGGTTTTAATACCCTGCTGCACGCTACGTATCAGGCATTTACGCATGGTTACCCTTTAAGTCATAGTACAAGAGAAAAATGTAGAGTATGTGGTCTAAAGTCGTTGGTTATTTATGGGAGATTAGTCCCAAAGTCAACGCCAGTCTTGATTGAAATCTCTACCCCGGCGGGACTAGTTTACACAACCGTGCCAAGTCCCGGTTAGTCGTTTATATCTATAATTTCCATTCAAAAGTAAAATCTTCATTGATAGATACGCTCGTAAAACAGCGTAGGTGTGCGTGCGTGTGTGTGTGTGTGTACAATAGTCGCGGTTCAATTTCCAAGGCTTTAGATTTCAATTTAGATTTTAGATCTTTTCGCACATTTCCTGTGACGTAACTCCAGTGACGGTTCTTCACGGTTTCTTATTAAAACTGTCGTTAAAAAAATAAAAACTTAAGCCACGTCCTTCTCTGCCCCAAGTTCTGTCTTCGTATCAGATGACTGCTCGATCGTATACTGTTCTCGAAGGTCCAATAAAACTGTCACAAGACGACGCTTCGCAGATTAGAAGAGGTCCTTCTGGAAACGGTATAGATAAAAAACGCAGCCTTAGCGTAATAGTAAAATTGATATAGCTCCTTCCAACGAACATATATACTGCGTATATGTGTATACAGTGCGCATCTATTACACGCACTATACATGAATTTTACCCGCAAGACAAAAAGCGATGACGTTACATTCAAAGAAGAGTAGGGTAGATGGCTGTTAACTCAGTGAGTCCATCGAGGTCATAAAGGTCGAGTTGTGTGTTTTTAGATAGAAACAAGCGCTATCTTACTGAACTCCCTTCCAGCTGAAGTATAGACACTCGAGCGATTTAAGCGTTTTTTTTCTGGCTCCCTGAAAAACGCCAGTCTCTTCATAATTGCAGCCCAAGGGCATTGTAATATTCTGCCATTATCGCCCGCCCCTAGCGAAGCAAGTCTCAAAAGGCGGCCGATGCTTTGAAGGCAATGCCATGCCAAAAACTCTTGTATTGATACAGGTTTAATCAATTACTCATTGTCGGCCTAGTTTGTTCAAGATACTAGAAGGTTGATTGCTTAATCGCGCTACTTTAAATATCGTCCAGAACTTGGTTCTGCTAAATCTCTTGCGAAACTCGCCAAACGTGATCTTATCCCAAACACCACACACACGTCTGTGATAGTCGTAGAACGGTTTGCGTATGTTTACAGCTCCTCTACATCTGAGGGAACCCAGGGGTTATCGCCAGCTATATACACCTCCATAATTCAAAAAATTAAACTCTTCAATTTCTAGCGCCTTAAAAGATCAAAGCGAGTATGAAAAGGTCAAAGTATTCGATTTCGGCATCGAATGTATGCCATCACAAAAAGCCCACGTATATATATATATATCACCGGAAGGTCGCGGATTCGAATCTGCCTTAAACCACTGCGTAGCGACCTTGGACAAGTTGCTCACCCGCAACTGTCTGTGAGGAAGGCAACGGGAAACCACCTCACTCATCTCATCCCCGGGTGGCATAAAGCCAATGGACCTGCCTTCGGGCAGAAGACTCATCATATATATATATATATATTATATATATATATATATAATACAGTTTTGCTGCTTAGAAACAGGCTTATAAGCATATTCAGACCCGTACATGGTGGACTGCCAGAATGTGGCGCCCCTCTGTGAATGCCCTTGTCCACGCAAACAATCCTGGATCAACCACTGTATATATATATATATATATATATATATATATATATATATATATATATATATATACAGTGGTGGATCGTCCAGAACTTGGTTCTGCTGATCCAGTGGTGGATCCAGGATTGTTTGCGTGGACAAGGGCATTCACATATCATCATCATCACCATGAACCGTGGGCTCAGCGCCCGTAGGTGTCCGATGCATTCACATAGGGGCGCCACATTCTGGCAGTCCACCATGTACGGGTCTGAATATGCTTATAAGCCTGTTTCTAAGCAGCAAAACTGTAATTTCAATTACATGACAGTTTACGATACATTCATTTTCCTTGGTCTCAAATCAACAGCAGAACGTCATACTTATGAATATTTAATAGTAGAGCCTAGCATCCAATCAACAGCAGGACGTCATTACTCATGAATGTTCATATCTGAATTCGTATATAGGCCTAGAACGCTTATATGCGTCGGTTCTGGTCTGAGGGAAGCCGGCGTATAACCAACGCGAACCGCCTCGCGCCTATGGCTAAGTATGCCACTGTATGTATACATATTCGTTCTACTTGTGTGTGTGTGTGTGTGTGTGTGTGTGTGTGTGTGTGTGTGTGTGTGTGTGTGTGTGTACATAAATGCTTATAAGGATAAATTCGTTAGTGTAAATCACTTGGGGTTTGAGTGCTTCACTTCTTCCTTCTCCACACCCAAATTCATTTAAATTCTGCTAGGAATTGCAAAGGTTACTGGAGACTAAAGAAGGGTCGGTATCGGATTTTGAAGTCGGCTTGGTTTCAATTTTTTTAAATCTCGGAAAATTTATATCGGTTTCGATTTTTTTGTTCTTTTTGCTTCAAGTCCCGTTGCTGTTGTCGGTGTCCACTTTGCAACCGTACAGCGTGCAGTAGGCTACTGTTTTATCGATAAAAAGACTGTTAAAAATTAAATTTGTAATTTATGTGTCCAACTATGTTATCAGTTTTATCAGTGCTCATTAGGACTCGTCCACAAAGGACGTCCGCAAAAAACACTTTGGGCCCCTCCTTTCCCTTGCCTGCATTTGGTTTTACCCTACCCATCCCCACAGCGGAATGATACACACTCCGGCGAAGTACTAAGGCCTAGATTAGACTCCCCCGTTGATCTTGCAGGGCTAATTCTGATAGGAAGTGGGGTACTTTAATCCTTCGCTTCCAACAAAGGGACTGTAATTACATCTAACGTAGTACAAACTAGTCTATGTTTAACGTTCGTGCTTTACCGAAATAACTGTGGTACCAAACAAAATTTAGACGCTGACGTCCGGATGACTCCCTCCCCTTGTCCGCATTTGAGGGAACCACGCTCCCTCTCTGCAGACGTCCTTAATGGACGACCAATGTATCTGTAGTTCTATACGGAATAAAACAACTTATTGAAGTGGCATATATGATACTTACCTATAGCACAAAACTGGTGTCCAATATTTGCCCAACAAATCCTTAGTTTATTCGTCACCCAGCAAATTTTTCAATACAAACTCTAATAGACTCATTAAATAATTGCGTCTAATATACAGTAGTCAACACGCACAATGCCACAACTTCCGCTCCGCAAAGTACGTAAACTTGCGTCAATTACTACAGCATCGAGATGAGGCGTTACTATTAATTTTCACGTTATGTAGTCCTATAAGTCTTTCGTAATATTTTGTAATAAGGCCTATAAGTCTACGCCGCACATATGCAAAATCGGACCATAAACTTGAAGCATAACGAACACATAAAAACCAAAAACCAATACCACGATATTTATAAAAAACGAATTAACCAAACCGAATTTTAAAAAACACCAATACCGACTTTAAAAACTGATACCGATCCAGTTTTACTTTTAGCAACGTTAAAGAATTTTACTGAACGAAAAATATTATCGACGAGGGAAATTCATATTTTAATATTTGAATTCTGTGAACACGGACTAGGCTATTTTGGTTGGTTGTCGTCTTTGCTTGTTTTCGGTACCTTACGGTTTTCCAAATACCGACGTCAGTGCTGATTTTTCTGAATATCACGATGTCGATTCGGTAACAGTTTAACCAACCCACCAGTAACAGAGATACCTATTCCCATAAGTTAAATCTTACAGGCTCATAACTCTTGGCTTATGTAAGATTCAGCAATGCAAATTGTTTAACATGAAACGTAGGACTAGCGTGAAAAATTCGTGTTAACCGAATTTCGTTTGAAGCATCATCTCCTAATTTTCAGTTTTTAAATTTTTAACAAGCAGTTACTGTAAACGCAACGATCATCAAGTATAGCACCAATAATAAATTACAACATTAAAACTACACAAAAACTAAGCAAATTCATTTAATTATACGTGGTAAATAATTTAAACGATAACAAGAGATAAACAGTTTCGATACCGCGCAGACATAGCCATGCTTCCAGAGACGAGTCATAACGTAAGATTAAACAGCAGCTATCATGCTAGTTCTAGTTCGCATTTATTTAATGTTCAATAGTTATCTCTCATCAAAACTACATTTACTCTGACCTTGTCATCAACTTTCTGATGGTCTGCTTAACAAATGATGTACAAAACTATCTAGTTTGCACCACAGTTATTGAAAAATTATGTTGACGAATTTTGCCGTTATTTGTATGTAAACAAATCCGTTGTGCCCTAGCCGAAAGTCGCTCCCAATTCCCCGTCGGCTGTAGGCCAATAGCCGAAGCTGTATGAATCCAGTACCTCTGTACTATTAACAGACACAACTGGGCATTATTTCGTTTCACTTTTTCACAGGCCCAAAAGTGAAACAAAATATGTGTTGGACGAGCCAAGCCAGATCTTGAAATTAAGTCCACATTTTGTGTTATACAAGTATTTGTAGTGTGTCTCTGCTGCAGAGACCAACAAATTTTTGTGTGCTAAGTGATATCTTCATGCTATCAGTTTTGTAATAAAGGAACAAATTTACATTTAAAACCACTGATGCTTTTCTTGTTAATCGATTTCATGTTAAACTTTTTCACGTTACATGTTTTCCACTGTATCTCAACGGGCGTTAATATTGAAGTTTTCATGGTGGATCAGTTGCTCTGCTGCTCAACGAATGCAGAAGTCGATCAGCTGAAAGACCTGGTTCAACTGCGAATTTTCCCTCATGGCAAATCATTAGAAATGCATAAACGCAAATGTCGCTGTCACTTTTACAAACACCACGGAAGCATATTTTCGTTCTTTGATCAATATTCAACAGAATGTTGTTTTTACAGCCAATGGACAAGTCATTCTTAGTCATCATATTACCAACCTAATTTATATTCCATTAACACCAAAACACCAGCCAGTCAGATGGCATCAACAAAAGCCAAAAAAGGCTTCAACTGCAAAATCAACCAATCAGTAGGCAGCTGCTTCATCAGTCAGTTTATAGAAGGCAAGAAAGCAACTGCTTAACTGGCCAATCAGAAGGTACCTGGTTAATCAGCAATTATTTAGAAAGCCAACACACTAATATCCAATTAAACTTTTTTATAGCGACCAACAACCGTCACGTCACAAATACATTGCCGATTAGAAGTTGCATCACTAGGCCACAGACTTTGCTGTACATTGTACAGGTCGACACAAACCAAAGTACTTCGAGTACAGTACACATACATCTCTGCTCTCAACATAGGTACCAACTCTTACTGGCATTGATATTTTCTTTCAGTCTTACAGGAGTGTTAGAGCATCATCAGACAGTCGTGTACACAGGGCTTTTGAAAGACTCTTTAAAGGCGCTACATAAATTCCAGCAAATAAAAAACAGGAATCATATGAGAAACCTCGCCTAAACAAGAGAAACTGGAACACAGTTGTTAAGCGGTTAATGTCACCACCGAGTACCCAGAAACTAACATGTTAGTTTGAAGCGAGCTGTCATTTAAATCTTCTGGGTCACCTGAGAGACTGCTTAGATCAATGATTGCCAGATGTGTTGCAGTCAGTTCAAAAAACAGAATGCAAATGTAGAGGCCTAGGCTAGACTTTCTTCTTCTTGTCAGCCGTACATCGTGGACAGTACCATTTGCCTTTTGGTTTTGTCATTAGGCCAACGCAGACAAAGTGAAACCATTCAATCGGGCACTGCAAACAAATTAAAACAAAATTTAAATCTGATGACAGATACAAACGGACATAACTTAAGCTGATAAATTCTGCAGCACTACTATTGTAAACTCTCTGATTGTAACTGCAAATACAAGTGTAAAACCTTTTCACCCTCACCTGGCACTTTTGCGGCTTCTACTGCACCTGCTAATACCTTATAGGCCATTTTCATGGCCCAAGATGAAAGGACCCTCCAGGCGTACGTACATACATACATACATACATACATACGTACATGGATACACACATATACACATGCATACATACATGCATGTATGCATGTTTTGTCATTGCAACAATCCAATAACAGGGCATCCATTTCGCCTCCCAACTTAGTTGGCACTGATATATCAATCTGGAGGGATGGCAGGCTGAGCTGTCTCAGATGGCCTGTTATTCCATGGAACAGAATCTCATACAGCTACTTCAGATGGATCAAAATTTAATACAAAATTATAACAGTAGAAACAATAATATACAATGCACATGTAATACTACTAGTAATACTACATGATATTTACTGTTGTTCTGATATTGACTTAAATTTCTTACGTCAGGGTTATCGCAGCCAATCATCTCGCCATAAGACACCTGATGACAGAGGCAGTAAGTCGGTTCATTTGGGTCAACAGGCATGTCTAGGACGTCGTTGGCATGGTTTAGAGCAAGTGATATTGGAGGACTGAGCACATTTCCAATGGCAACGTCATCTTCTCCGCTAAAAACAGAAGACCAATTATGAAATGCAAAGGGGAAGGTCACTAAAATCGACAACAAGATCAAAATGCTGTCCAGAATGCCGAATGTAACCTAGTAATGCCAATAAGCTTTTAAAACCAAAATAATTCAAGATCTCACATGTTTCAGAGAAATCTTCTATTTAAACAGTGCCATAATCAACATAACAATGTGGAACAATGTTTATTACTGCATAACACTTCAGATCAAAACTGCACATCACAGGGTGACAGTGGCACGTTGCTAATGTGCTGGCCTTTCTCGGGTTCAAATTGTGGCCTATCTCAGGAAATTATCAGTTTAATGTTGAGTCACATAAACCTAAGCTGTTCTGTTCCAGGATTGCCACTCCCGTTCTTCAGCCGTTAAGATCTTAGAGCCCCTGGATGATGTTTTTAAAGATGGTTTAATTTTGTAATGTCACGGTGTAATTTACACATCCAGTTTCCACATACATCTGTCTTCTACCCCTGGATCTTTTCTACCACCACTGCCAACCACAAATCACATCATGATGATAGGTCACAGAGGAGTGTCATAATATTGGCAATTACATTACCATCAAGTAAAGAAATCATGCTAACCTAGGTATGCAGAAGACTCAGTTTCCAATAACAAATGCCTAGATGTCTAGATTAAGAAATAATTCAATAAGCAAATAAGCCTCTGCAAACATACATATAGGACGTAAGCAATTTTACCCTGATGCGCCTGACTTTCGCTTTTTCTTTTTGCCTGAAGCGACATCATCACCGGCATCTTTGCTTGGATTTTCTTTTCGTTTTTTCTTCCCTCCTTTGTCTTTTGATTCCTTTTGTCCTGAAATTACAAGATTAAGAAATTGTGAACAAAAAACTCCTGCTAGATACCCAAGTTCAGCTTAAAACAGATGAACCATTCCACACTTCAAGACAAACATGCATTCCCTGAATGACGTGCTGCTAAAAGCCGATTACCTACACAACGCAATCATATGCACAAAAGCTGATTTTGGCCTTCGCTTTGTGGTTTCCTAACAAGAGAAATATTTCATCATTTTACCTAGTTTAATCTTAGTAAAGAGTCATGGTAAACTGAAACTGCCTACCATCTCGACTTCCATCAATCGATCGTTCCTTCAGCTCTGCTTCAAAACGAGCAAGATCAGAGTCCAGTCTTCGGATGTGTTTGTCGACCTGCAAAATGAAATAGCATACAGCTATAAGAAACTTTAATAAAGTGACAAATCTTGAAGTTAGTCTGTTTTGTTATTACTATTGTTATGTATGTACCTAAAACTATGCAAGCATCATAAAAATCAGTGTTAAAATTGCTAAAGTGGAAAAGAATACTAGAAAAGCTTTCATTTGTTTATTAACAACAGTGTGGCAGATCAAAAGTAGACTTCATGGCCTTCCCTGTTCCCAGAATGTTTGGAATGTCATGCAGAGATGAAGATTTGTAAAAGAGAAGTAGGGAATGACTGACCATTTCGTATGTCTGCATAGCTAACTGGACTTTGTCATCCCCAAATTCTTTGCTTTTATTAAACAGCGTCTGGATCTTGTCAAGGTGTTCCTTCCGCGATTCACCAGACATTGTTCCGACATTGTTCAGGTAATCCTCTGCCAATGAGTCAATTTCTTTGAGTAAGTCTACAGGATGAAAAATTATCATCGTCACCATCAACAGTATCAGCCGCATCAGCAAGAAAACATAACTGCAGATGAAAGAAGTGCCTTCCCCAGTTACCTAGTGTGCCATTATTTAACGATAGAACATACCTTGTGACCTAGAGTCTAAATCACGCATTAGGTTGAAATTACGCTGCAGCTCCATTGGCAGTGATTCCAAACCTTGAGAAAAACAGAAATAACAAATTTTAATTGTGGTTTTGCAATAAGAATATTCCGTAAACACTTAGCTCACTTTTTCAAACACATAAAAGTACTTAAGTGTGCAGTCCCAGTGTGCTGGATGATCATTTTCTTGAGAAAACAGCAAATTCAAAAACAGCAATTCATAAAATGGAAAGCAACAGAAAAAACACTTGATCTTCTTTATAACACAGCCCTCAAACTAACAGGTACACTAATATGTATAATAACTAATGTAACACCTATGGACTGTGCTTACTGATTTAACACCATTTAGGTTAGCATAGGCAGCACTTTCGTAGTTACTTAAAAGGCTCAATATTAAGTGGCTAGATAACTAACTAACCTTGTTAGTTAGTTATCTAACCACTTAATATAAAGCCTTTGATATGGGCTAGATTAGGCAACCTAGAGTTCAACATTTGCTGGTTCTATAAAGCTGCATATATCATCACTTTGTCATTTGTTGCTAACCACACAAATCACTGTGCTATAATTTATTAAATTTTATTGCACATTTCATGCAAATGTCTCACTGCATACATTTTCTTCTATATTTTGATATTTTGTGCAGTCTGAAGCAACTTAAGAAAGAGTTGTATTTCTGCTGTGCAAAAGCTTGACACAGGACATTTTTCAGTATGCTAATAAATTCTGAAAAAACATTACACCACTGGATGCAGACATTCCAACAGGATGCAAAGAAAGATTTATGATAAAAAATTATCACACTCAATAACGCTACACTGGACCTTATTCATGGACTCACCATCTTCAAAATATGTCTGGCCTTAAATAATAATTGAAAATATCGTCATTTTAGTAAAAAAAAACAGTTGCAAATCATGAATATGCTAGCTTTGGCACTTGGTTGCTAAGTGGTCAATACAAAACCTGTAATACGGCAAGAACTGGCTAAGCAAGTCCTTTGATTTGTTGCACTACCAACAACTTCATACATACATCTTTCGTTTAAACCTTAATTCTATCCATAGGGACTCGGTTCAATCATACAAATTTGATTTCAGTTGAATATGTTGACAAGCATATTTTCTCATGTACTTCAATTCACTGTGAATAATTATTTTATGCTATTAGTTTAACGCTAAAACTAGGCTATGGTCCGGGATACATTTGTGTATGCTCTATGTTCCATCATTTTAAACTGAAATTTTTATTCTGGCTACAGAAAACCCTATCATCATCCATTAGTCAGAAATTTTGCTAATTCGAACTGCGTTAGGTCCGTTAACGGTGTTTAGATGGACCTAAAGCATTACGACACAAAGACTTAGCTAGCGGGAAAGCGAATACAAACTTTTACGTTTATAAAATATTCCGGATAATAAAAACGTAATTTTTATCATTCTGAGTAAGACTTTCGAAAAGTAAAAAGCGTTTTTATGACTTACTATCCAAATAGTGTTCCAAATACATTCCTGTTGCCATTTTTGAAAGTAATATTTACGTTAGGTGTTTGAGACAACAACCGCACAGAAAGGAATAGTTAAAAATCACCGGATGCGGTATGATTTCTATTCAAACGGTTTTGTGTAGGCAACCTTCTAACGTAAAATAAAATGGCCGTAGTATGCCTAGCAGTGAGAACTGTTACAAAATTTTCTCCTACAGACGTCAACGGCCTTTGATGCCATAAGATGTCGTGAAACTGTGGGAACCCCACCTGGTGGGCGATGTTTGGGATTGTTTAGGCCTATATATAGTACAAAGAATATATAGTAAAATTCCTATCACCTACAAACAACATATTTTAATCCTCCCAACCTTCCTATCTTCGTCATTTATTTACATTCCATCCACTCCGTTCAACCCGCTGCTATTCCGCCGTAACACTTCTCCGCCTACCAATCCCCATCATCATAAAAATTTGGAAATTGCTCTGTAGCCATAGTTGCTCTACCCCCTCTAAAATAAACTTCGTCAGAATTAGACTACGACAAATACGTCATCCCTTGCAATCTGCGGAGGTCTTCCACTCAAAACTGTAAACGATCCTCTTCCACAAATCCTACCCTGATTCTTCCCCCTTCCCTTTTCTGTCTTACCGCTTCAATTTCAAACACCATCCTCCGTACCCATTTGACTGGTCTCTCTGGTCTTCTGGCAGCCGGACTCGGTTCTTGACATAACATCTTTGGACAACCACACTGACTTGACGCAGCGCTCGTGAATAAGCTGGTGCTCTGCGCTTAACTTCAGTAGCGCTTTAGAAATTCGGAATTTACGATTACGACTGCTGGCATTGTAAAAATCTCGAGTTTACGATTACGATTATATAGGCCTACCGTAATATGCATGCATACAATGATCACAATTATGTTAGCGGATCAACCCTTCTTCGTACCATATCAGGTGCGATTGTCTGTTTTTGTGTGCAACTTGTAGCTTTCGATCTAGTCGATAGGTGCCGCTTGTCTTAGACGCACGTGCTGTGACCAAGGTTTTGAAAGTATAAAGTTTGGCAAGCCTGAAGGAATTCACTTAAATGAATAATTTTTATTGACTACGGGCATATCGCTTGACAGACTAGGGGCCATGGCTGGTTTACTTGTCGTCACTGATCAAATGTGGAAACTGTGTGCATGTATGTAGCAATAATGTTTTCGTATTACTGATTTAGAAAATAGACTTTCAAAGATTTACATAAGTGGTACTCGCAGTTTTCGTCGCGGGGACCACTTTACCCAAGTTAAACCTACGGCGGACCACCCACGTCCTACAACCCGCAGTTTCGCCGAACCCAGGTGGTTACGGTAAAGTACAGCGTAACAACATGCGCTGTTACCCAGCATCCGATTGGCTGAAGTGCCAAACGTTCTGATTGGCTGAAGCAATTCCCAACTAAGATATTAAATATATATTATGTGACAACATCGTAATCGTAATCGTAATTCCGAGATTTCTACAGCGCCCAACGAAAGTCGCGCCTCGGGGACCAGCTTATTCACAGGCGCTCAGTCAAAACAAAATCGATAGGCAAAAGGGTCCGGTTCCAGGTCAAGATCCAAAAGTCAGACGGAGAGAAAGCGTGGCAGCTACGGGGGGGGGGGGGGTGTTTGGGGTTGTAGAGGAGAGAGAGATAAGAGGAAGAAGGGTTAATCGTAAGCTCAAGACTTCTACAGCACCGAACGAAAGCTAAGTCAGCTTATTCACAGGCGGTCAATCAAAACAAAATCGATAGTCAGGAAGGGTTCGATTCCAGGTTAAGATCCAACAGTCAGGCAGGTATAGAGTCAGTCGGCTACAGAGGATGGTGTTTCGGATTGGAGCGGAGAGAGAGAGAGATAAGGGGAAGAGGAACAATCAAGATAGGATTTGTGGAAAATTAGTGTTTTCAGTTTCGAGTGAAAGACCTGCGCAGAAATTGCAAGTGGTGAAGTCTTGCTACGCTACATTATCCAGTATTTAACGGCATATTAAGAGCAAACTTTTAACAACATCGGTAATGCGTAAGTTTTCTTGACGGGTGGCAGTAGCTATCTAGAATAGTGATGTGATATGACTTGTAACTGGTGAAAAATCTGATTTTTTTCTGGTAAAAAGCTGCTTTATATTTTACCATTGTGAAGAATGGTTTAAAAGGGTACAAATGAAAAATGATTCAAGTTGGCTGCCTTAATAAATTGCAATTATTAGTTACAGATTGCATAGTAACCGTGTCAGTAACAACATTCATTTGAAACTCTAATGCCATATACCAGTAATGCCCAAGCTCACTTCCCTTCTCTCAACCCTACCTAATACTATCATTAGGAAACTTATTCATCTGTTAAGATGGGGAGGAAATGTACACTGGTCTGAAGGTAGATTGCAACGCTTTGAACCGCGGGTGAAGGAAACCTTCAAAACACAGGTAGCATCATCATCATCATCATCATCATCATCATCATCATCATCATCATCATCATCATCATCATCGTGGCATCATCATCATCATCATCATCATCATCGTGGCATCGTCATCGTCATCATCATCGCGGCATCATCATCATCATCGTGGCATCATCATCATCGTCGTCGTCGTCATCATCATCATTTCATTTGTTTACAAGTTCTACATAGAACTCGGAAGAGGAGAAGAGGACAAAATTCAACCTTCGATCCTACGTCGGCACTCTTGTAATACCTACCAACCCTGAAGGATGGTGGTCTGAGCTAGTCTAGATGACTTGGATGAATACCGTCCAAGTACTAATCGCGTTCAGCGTTGATATCGTTGCTTTATTTCACTACGCTTGACTACAGCACAGAGTCGATCTATGGTAGGGCCTACATAACTTAGATTTAAAAGCAAATAAAAGCAAATAAGCAGAAAAAAGCAGATAAGCAATAAACTTAGATAAGCAAGTGAAAGAGTGTTTATGTCTCCGTCAAGAGCGGACTAGGCCTAGACCACAGATGGTTTATCCGTTCTCCAGCGCTTTAAACAGGGATTAAGTAAATTGTGATACCGACCGTGAGCCGTAGCTCATAAAACAAGAGAAAAAGAACAATAGACATGCGCATGCGTGCTACTACTTCTTGAAATCATTCCTATCTGTCGGTACAAATTTGACTGACTGATACGGACCATATATCGAAAACCAGCGATCATGTTTTTAATCGCATTACGCCGCCACTTCCCTTGCATCGCTGGTATCGTATCTTTCACTGGCAGAAATCTACAAACTTGGACAGCTGTACAACTACAAATCACCACTTACCGCTATCTTCAGTTCATGTCCTCCGTCACTCTACGTACGCTACATAAATCTTAAACTACCAAGTACTAAGTAGGTCTAAACTGATTACCTAATCATATATTTTTGGTTGTATGCAGTTTTATATTGCATTCATGTAATATGTAGAATCAATTTGAAAACGTGTATTCACATGCTCGTCATATATGCCTATTGAATTACTTACTTATTTACTTACGTACTTTCTTACGCTGCTTACCTCCATTATATATATTTATTTAATTTACAAGGCTATATATTTTATCATATTTGCAAGTATGTATGTAAGTATATATATATATATATAATTCTGTCGCGGATCGTTAAGCTATTTCAAGCCATTTTAATGAATGCTAATAATATATTAATTGAAATTGAACTAGTGTGAATTTTCGCAGCCCGAGAGGAGAACGTTACTTTAAACGAGATTTAGCTTATACCATCTACCGAATGTCAGCATAAGTGTAGGTCCTCTACTAAATATAAGTTGAATGAAGTATGTAAGTTAAATAGGCGTTGTGTATGATACCCCTTCTCAAAGATGTGTAAATAATTCCTGTTCCAAGTGAATTTCCACCTCACTATTCCTCAATATATCCAACTACCTGCTTTTATATAATATAGGCTTATACATGATAGGCCCTACATCATACATAGCTCCTCAAGATAGGTACAACCGACCCTGAACTACGTAGCTCCTTAAGATAGGTACAACTGACCCTGAACTACGTAGCTCCTTAAGGTAGGTACAACTGACCCTGAACTACGTAGCTCCTTAAGATAGGACGGAGCGCAACTTCTGATGCCAGGAATTTATCGGCGATGGATACAAACAAAATAATGATCCCTGTTCTTTTCATTAATTCGTCAAATCTAATGCTTTCCGCATATTTGGCACAAATCTTGTTATGTCCTCGTTTATGTTGTCTCTCCAAAGTTAGTTGCGGGCTTCCTTTGTTTAATTTTTCCTCGAATCTTCCATATATATATATATATAAACGAGGACATAGCAAGATTTGTGCCATATATATATATATATATATACATGTTGCGTTGGTGCAGACAATTTTGAGGTCAGACTTGAATGGCGATTTTTATCAATACATCGGTTATGAATAGTCTGCTGCATGTAACATATATGGTAGGCTTACAGAGACAAATGAGAGTAGGTGAAAAATTTGAGACAGTTCTAAAGAGTAAAAAATCTGTCTTTTGATACTTTATTGAAAGGAGAATTGTTCGAGGGTCTGCTATGTTATACCATGAATTCTTGTTCATTAAAGACAGACCGGTGTCTAAAGGTGAGGGTTTAGATTACGCAATGTTGGAATTTAAATCAATAAAATCGGTAATTATAATTATTAGCGGATGAGGAGTTCATTTTGATCGCATGCGTTGAGAGATGCTCGTTTGACGACCTCGGTCTTTCAAGACAACTGCTCTTCTCTCTCTCTCTCTCTCTCTCTCTGTCTCTCTCTCTCTCTTTCTCTCTCTCTCTGTATGTTTCTCTCTGTATCTGTTTCTGTTACCGTCTCCATTTTTGTATCAGTGTCTTTGTCTGTTTCTCTCTGTATCTGTCTCTGTGTCACTTTCTCCGTCACTGTCTCTGCCTCTGTCACCCTATCTCTCTATCTGTCTGTGTCTCCATTTCTGTATATGTCTCTGTATTTGTCTCAGTTACTTTCTGTGTATATGTATCTATCACTTTCTCGCTCTCTCTATCTGAATCTGTCTCTGTCATTCTCTATATCTGTATCTGTCGGTCCCATCTCTGCATCTGTCTCTCTATCTGTTTTTGTAATTTTCTCTCTATCTGCATCTGTCTCTGTCTGTCTGTCTCTGTTTGTTTGTCTCTGTCCGTCTCTGTCTATCTGTATCTGTTTACGTCTCTATATCTTGCTCCTGCTTCAACCTGCAGGGATTTTGAATGGGTCGATTTTAGAAGAGCTTTCGACGAGGCATTTAAAAAAAATTCGACAGTGAATTAGTCGCAGCAGAGAACTCGAGTCATAAAGAAAGAACTTAGCCATTCTCTCAGCATGCGTCTTTTTCACTCTCTATCTGTCTCCGTCTCTGCCTCAATACGACTAACTACTACGATTTTTATTTCAATTTTTTTTTGGTATTTATGCTGTATATATAGAAAAGGATTTTCTCCGGACAGATGGTCGAACCAGGTGCTCCTGAAGAACACTAAATCACGACAATAAATCAGTCAGAGCACTCATATTCTTTCAGAGAGTTTAAATTGATTGATAGATGGCCGGAGGGAGGGTGGGAGCGAGCGGGAGGGAATCCACATGGGGCGGCTGTGATGTAACTCCACCCGGTAAAAACATCGGGTACTATGCTACAGATGCTGGCTGGCACTTGACGCTGTTGTAGTCTCTAGTGCGGCCTCCGAGGATTCAACAATCATCTGCAGATACTAAGATAAGGCTGATGACGAACAAGCGAATGATGATGATGATAGTGATGGTGATAGTGATGATGATGATGATGATGATGACGATGACGATGATAGTGATAGTGATAGTAATGATGATGATGATGATGACGATGATGATGACGATGACGATGATAGTGATAGTGATAGTAATGATGATGATGATGATGACGATGATGATGACGATGACGATGATAGTGATAGTGATAGTAATGATGATGATGATGATGATGATGATGATGATGATGATGATGATGATAGTGATAGTGATGATGATGATAATGATGATGATGACGACGATGATGACGATGATAGTGGTGATGATGATAGTGATGATGATGATAGTGATAGCGATGATGATGATAGTGATGATGATGATGATGATAGTGATAGTGATGATGATGGTAGTGATGATGATGATGATGATGATGATGATGATAGTGATGATGATGATGGGAGTGATAGTGATGCTAGTGATGAAGCTAGTGATGATGCTAGTGGTGATGATGATGATGATGATGACGACGACGATGATGATGGTAGTGATGACGATGATGCCGTTAGAGCCACGACGATGAAATGAATGATTATGTTTTGATTGATGGCACAGGCATAGGCATATATATATATATATCGAGTATAAGAATGCCTATATTCAAAATGCCTAATTTCATTACTTCCCTTTTATCATCTTCGTCGTCTTCATCATCATCATCCGTAATCATCATCAGCAGCATCGCCATCATCGTCTCTATTGTCGACGTCAGGAACGATCATTTCATCATATATATTGATCCGTTGCTGGAGTTATTGCTACAATAAACAGCTTAATTAATCATGATTGACCGTAAATATGTTTCATAAGCAATAAAACCAACAGAAGCAGAATGCTGTTGTAAAAGTATTGTCCTAGCGGCGTACATACAGACCAGGGACCTTTTGTTGAGGGCTGGCCTTGCAAGGGGCAAAAGGCCGCCTTCAGCTACCACTACCCTGGCACTCCCTAAGACAGTCAACGCAGTGCAAGAACTTAAAGCAGGTCATAAACACACAATTGCTGCTTAGCGCCATCGATCGATGCTTTGTCGTTGTTCAATGGCGCTATATGAATGCAGACGTAAATGTTAATGCGTAGCTGATCACGACTGAAGGCAGAGAAAATATCATATGCTACAACAGTGCTTTTGACAAATTATGTCGTTGTCATCGTAGTCGCTGTCGTTATCATTCATCATCATTTTCATCGCCGTCATCACCACCACCATCATTATCAATGCTGTCATCATCATCATCGTCGTCAGAATGATGATGATGATGATGACGATGATGATGATGATGATGACGATGATGAAGAAGAAGATGATGATGATGATGACGACGACGACAATGATGATGACGACGACGACGATGATGATGATGATTGTACAGTCTACCTCTATCGGTCTCCTTTATTGACAAGCGTCTGCAAATTAGTCATGGCCCTACTAATGACAGCCCAGTCTAACGAATCTATTGCATGATTCCTACACGTTAGAACAATCGAATACGGCTGAAATAAACTAAATAACAAAATGTAAACTTATGTTAAAACTAACATCGTTGTCTTGCCCACGTTTCACAATAACGATGATGATGAAGATGATAATAGTAATAATAATAATAATGATGATGATGATGATGATGATGATGATGATGATGATGATGATGATGATGATGATGATGATGATGATGATGATGATGATGATGATGATGATGATGATGATGATGATGGTGATGATGATGGTCAGCAAGGTGACCCGATGGGCCCCATGGAATTCTGCATCACAATACAGCCAATCCTGCAGCAGCTGAAGTCCGAGTTGAAAATAGCGTTCCTCGATGACTTAACACTGGGAGGCAGTGTGGATGTTGTGGCCCTGGATGTTAGCTGATCACCCAGGAATCCGCTAAGCTCGGACTTCGACTTAACCGCGCCAAATGCGAGATTGCTTCCCAGAATGACGAAAATCAAGTCGACAGTCTCGCGTTCTCCGCCTTCAACCATACACCATTAAGAGAGGCAACACTATTGGGCACACCACTGATGCCGGGGCCAGCCGTTGAAAAGGTGGTGAATGAGAAGGCAAATGATCTGGAACGAGCAGTTGGGAGGCTCTCAATGCTTCACGCACATGACGCCCTAGTGCTGTTGCGAAACGGTTTGAGCGTTCCGAAGCTGCTCTACACAATGCGCACAGCCGTTTGCACCGAATGCCCCAGTCTAACCAGATTTGACTGTCTTTTAAGAGATGGATTATCGACTATCTTAAATGTTGAGCTGTCGGATGAGAAATGGCTCCGGGCGTCCCTTCCGGTTAGGGATGGCGGTATTGGGATTCGCTGTGCTTCTACGCTGGCACTTTTCTGCCTTCTTGGCCTTTGCTGCAAGCACAAGCGAACTCCAAACACCAGAATCAGCAGATACCTCAGACGAGCTAGTGAATACCGCACTGAATGCATGGATGCATGGTATTCACGGGTGCAGAACCACCAACTGGATCAGCAGCTCATCGACAAAGGGAATGGAAAAGTCGCTGGACAAGCAAGGCGTCGGCGAGCTTACATGAGTCTGCGAACAACCCACTAGACCGCGCTCTCAAGCACCACACTCTGGAGGTTGGATGCTGGCTCCTCCAGTAACCGCATTGGGACTCCGTCTTTCGGATGAGGTGATACGAACCGCGGTTGGAATGCGACTGGGAACCACACTGTGCGAGCCACATCTGTGTCACTGTGGCGAAAGAGTCGACGCCAGAGGACTTCACGGTCTGGTCTGCAGAAAGAGTACTGGCAGACAACAACGCCATAACATGCTCAACGACATTATATGGAGAGCGCTTACCAGAGCGAACATCCCTGCTCAGAAAGAACCGTTGGGACTCACCAGGGAAGATGGCAAACGACCAGATGGCGTGACTCTTATCCCGTGGTCTCGCGGAAGGTGTCTTACATGGGATATGACAGTTTCTGACACATTTGCAGCGTCACATCTAGGTTTTACTTCAACCGGACCGAGTGAAGCTGCAAACCGGGCAGTCTCAGCCAAAAGGCTAAAATACGCCACTATAGCCCAAACCCACTCTTTTGTGGCGGTCGCACTGGAGACCAGCGGCGCATGGAGTACGGAAGGATTGGATTTTGTGTGGGAGTTAGGACGAAGGATGACAATGGCAACCCACGATCCACTAGAGACCAGCTACCTGCTCCAAAAACTCTCAGTGGCTGTCGAGCGTGGGAACGCCATCTGCTTCTCCGGAACTCTACTATGAACATATAGGATGATGATGATGATGATGATGATGATGATGATGATGATGATGATGATAGTAATAATAATAATAATAATAATAATAACAATAAATCATCGTCATCATCATCATCAACATCATCATCGTCAATATCATTATTATTATTATCATCATCATCATCATCATTATCGTCAATATCGTCATCGTCGTCGTCGTCATTATCATCATCATCATCATTATCATCATCACCATCATCACCATCATTATCAGTGTCGTTGTCATCTGCAATGTCTGTTCGACTTCGTTGTCATTATCCAATTAATCATCCGACCTCGTCGGCCCTGCGCTAATCATCGACATCATCGTCTTCGAGGGAATTTATGACAGTGGCGGACGATTTTATCGGCCAGTCATTTCTCCGATAGCAGAAGTTTACGCGCAATATCAGAATATAGCAGTCGACCCCAGGGTCTCTTCGCCCTATCTGCTACTATCTACACCAATCTTCATTTCCTGCCGGCTCAAGAAATATCCACTCAGTTACTGGCAGACGCCATCGGTAGATTTACGCTCCAGGTAGACGATGGCTTCACAGGTAGATGATGCTTCACAAGAAGATGATCGCTTCACAGGTAGACGATGGCTTCACAGGTAGATGATGGCTTCACAGGTAGATGATGGCTTCACAGGTAGACGATGGTTTCTCAGGTAACTGATGGCTTCACGGGTAGCCATCGTCTACTTGGAGCGTAAATCTACCGATGACTGCACAGGTAGACGATGGCTTCACAAGTAGACGATGGCTTCACAGGTAGATGAATGCTCCAAAGGAAGACGAAGGCTTCACAGGTAGACGAATGCTCCATAGGTAGACGAAGGCTTCACAGGTAGACGAAGACTTCATAGGTAGACGAAGGCTTCACAGGTAGACGAATGCTCCAAAGAAGACGAAGGCTTCACAGGTAGACGATGCTCCAAAGGGAGACGAAGGCTTCACAAGTAGATGAATGCTCCAAAGGAAGACGAAGGCTTCACAGGTAGACGGATGCTCAAAAGGGAGACGAAGGCTTCACAGGTAGATGAATGCTCCAAAGGAAGACGAAGGCTTCACAGGTAGACGAATGCTCCAAAGGAAGACGAAGGCTTCACAGGTGGACGAAGACTCCATAGGTAGACGAATGCTTCACAGGTAGACGAATGCTCCAAAGGGAGACGAAGGCTTCACAGGTAGACGAATGCTCCAAAGGGAGACGATGGCTTCACAGGTAGACGAATGCTCCAAAGGGAGACGAAGGCTTCACAGGTAGACGAATGCTCCAAAGGGAGACGAAGGCTTCACAGGTAGATGAATGCTCCAAAGGAAGACGAAGGCTTCACAGGTAGACGAATGCTCCATAGGTAGACGAAGGCTTCACAGGTAGACGAAGACTTCATAGGTAGACGAAGGCTTCACAGGTAGACGAAGACTCCATAGGTAGACGAAGGCTTCACAGGTGGACGGAGGCGCCAAGAGGACATGTGAGAAACTCCTTGGGTCGGTGCCTTGGGTCGACTCTCAGCTGTCAACGATAATTGTTTTTTTTTGTAACCGCGGGACCGAAGTTCAGACGGATTTTTGGCGCCAAGGCCACGGTACACGCTGTGGCGGTGGGGGAGGCGGTGTTGTTTGTTGCAAGGTATTGTTGATGTGTGGATGATAGATCGACAACAGCCATCAGGCATGCGCAGTCGACAGTCGAGGGTGCGTGACACTGCACCCTCGCTGAACTCCGAAGACGGCAGGAGGGGCCGCAGGGGTGAATAAGGGTGAGGTATGAAAATAGGAACCTCGGGCGCTGAGGGTAGGGGAGGGCGGTTAGCGATGATCGCTACTCCGCTATTGCGCCCACCTCATGGGGGCTCGTCTGGGCTTCGCAATACATCATCCGCTGAAGTTTTGGATGTCATCTACTCGTGAACAGCGGTGGGTGTGCAAGCGAGGGATAGGGGGAAGGTACGGTGTCCCGCTGCCGTGCGCTCCCACCCCTGGGGCTCTGCGGGTAGTGCACAGCCTGTGTTGTCATCGGCGGCTCTTAAAAACACTTCGATTGTTCGCCAGTGCAACCAACAATCAACCGGGCAACGGATCTTTCGATGTGTGGTTTTCTGTCAGGGCCCTGGTTTCGTCGAAAACTTCGAACGGTTCTATTAATAGCCACCAGCACACGTGACTCAGCGTCTTCGAGGGTCTCGTGACTCGTGATTGAATCGTGATTCGCTCCAGTCATGTTGTCGTGATCAGAGGCAGCAAACCCAAGCGCAGATCAATGCGGATTCTTTCTGTGGCTCCCCGCCACAAAGCTTTTCTTAGCCAGGATTGATACATAATAACAATTTTCTCTAAGCAATAACCAAATTGTATAATAGAAGGATATTAAGTTGTTTGGTTAGTCTCAGCTAGTTTCGAATATTTTACTGATTTGTTTATTAATTAGATTTAGTAACTAAGTCCGTATTTCTTTTAAACCCCTGCCCCGCTTTTAAATATTGCCGACGCTCGATCAAAGCGCCGCTGTGCGTCGTTTAGGCCAATAGCCTACGTTTTAGGGCAATCCAATTAATGGCTGCTCTAAGCGAAGAAGGCATTGGGAAGCGATTGCACGATAGCAGTAATATCCCTATTAGATAGTGCAGAAGTCAACAAGCGTCGTCCAAGCCGCACCATAAGATACAGACATAAAAAGAGCGGTTGAAAAATGGCTGTCACACCATGCGCTGTGTTAGACGTAGAACGGTGATGCTGCGTTCTCTATGTAAACGAATCAAAGTAAATTCGGCGTCATTTGGTTAATGTTCAGTGCATTCGCGTACTGGGCAAACACCGCCTTAAATGGATCCGATTTCAGGGTTTGGGCCCACCTTGTTGCAAAGTCGCGAGACGGTCTGATTCCCGATAGTGGAAAGAGAAGAGGTTGTGCGAAACTCGGGGAAGGACACACCCATGTTACTCCTTGTCGAAATTCAGACGGCAGGATGAGATAACGGGAAGCTACCGAGGGTCAGTGTTCGAATCTAATCCAATGACTTCTATAGCGCTGTTATCACAATGCCCAAGGCAACAATTGATGGTCGCTTCAAGTGAAATCGTAATCAAAATCATAATCCATTGGAGTAGCCAGAGTCCACACTTAAACACGACGAGGTCAAAGAGATATTAAATAAGATCCAAAGAATGATCGATACTTCAGTGCGAATGGGGTCACCCAGGTAGAATAGGAGTCGACATGGTTGATACTGACTTAAAATATGCTGGTCGCAACACACAGCTCAGAGAACTGACTGAAGTGCGATGTGGGGCTCCCTCGTGTGTAGGTCGGGACGACAGCCTGTGTACAAGTAGCAAGGGTTACACAGGGAGGACCTTACAGTCAGAGTTCCATAAAGATACCCTTTCTTCGAAGCAGAATTTGTTAACTGTTTTGACCCAGACTTTCCAACACAGATTTCTGATATGAGGACTTACTTCGTAAGTTGTTTTGCATGACACGCATACGTGTGAGGCTGGGAGTTCTCCACACGGAACTGGAGCGAGAGACATCTGGTAGTGGGACGATATCCATGTGCCTAGAGCATAAAAGAGACCATAAGACTCTTCTGTCCCAGGCACTCAGAGAACTATGGTGTCTCATATTAATGGCGGTAGTTCCAGACTTACGAGATGTAGACTTATGGTGAAAAGGAAGTCCGCAGTTAAAGAGACACACGAAAAGGGACCGACTATTGCCTTTAAAGGAACGAAACCCTGTTCTCCGAAAAGGCCATCGTCAGGGCGTTGCCCACCCGGCGACCGCCAAAGAGGCAGAGTCAGAGCCCGACACGAAGCTTTACAATATTGCCTCTCTGAAGGAAGCGGTCAATCTTGAACCTCCTTTGGGAAGAAAGGACACTATGGGCAGAGGTGGTACGGAACGGCGATTTTTCGTCGAAAGTAGAAGGGTCGTGATGTGGGTAGCTTTGAGCGTAGACGTGGGGTGGAGTCACTCACGACACGCGAAGCTATGCGCAGAACGCGACCCTCACATTCCAGCGTTACACGTGAATGACTCGTTTCGAAAGGAATTTGCACGGAATGTAAAAGGCTTCTCTTTCGACACCAGGTTGCAAATGTCCTTGAACAAGATCAACGACAACAGGCAACGATGACGACAACACCAATCAACAACAACAACAAACAATAGTAAACAACTAAAACAGCAGAAGAAGCGACAAAAGACTACAGCGAAAAGAATAATGACAACAAAAACAACAGCAGCGGAAGTGACGACAATACACGACAACAACATTGTGGTTAAGTTTCCACATCCCCTACAAAGTACACCAGACCACCAACAACAGCAAAAGCAACAACAAAAGCAACAACATAAAGAAGAGCAAAAACATAATATAAACAACAAACAAAACCATGAGTAAATGAATGATTATCAGTTATTAGCCTGACAGTGGTCCAAATATAAAAATAATCGAAGTACATTGTAATATGATACAAAGTGACATCGAAATTGAGCCTAGACACTGTCATGCGTTTAGACCAAGTGCGCTAAAACCCACAGGTCTGATAAACTAAGTCTAAATTATGTACAGGCCCGAAGCACACGCTTGGAATATCAAGGCCTCGGCAGTAGACGACCGCTGTGCATTGTTTCAAGCACGCAGCATACACGCGGTGGAGAAAAGTCCTCTCTCGCAGAGGGCAGCACCGCTTCGAGCGAGATGCCACAGTGTTATCAGTCATGAATATTTATTTACGTTATCGTTGTTGATAAGGGACTGTTGCTGATTGAACGGTTCCCCGTTTTCTTACCCGTTTTTTTATAATCTCTGTTTTCCGGAGGCGGTGAACTCTGACTCCCACTAAATTGAAGCCAGCGGTTGCTTTCGCCTCCCCGTCGGGGCTCCATCCCGTGTGTCTGCGTGTTCGTGTATTTCTTTGCGTGCGTCTGTATGTGTGTACGTGTACGTGTCACCGGCTGTCTGGTGTCGCATGCTGTTGGAATTGGAAAAGCGGAGGGTCAGATGCAATACCAGAGTTAAGCTAAAACTCTTTTGACGTTTTAGGATTAGAGGAACGAGAAAGAAGGGGAAGAGGAAACTACGAGGACGAAGAGGGGGAGAAGGACAAGTGGAAGGGAATACAAGAAAGAGTAGGACGAATACTAACAAAAGAAAAGTAATAAGAGAATCCATAGACAGAAGCACACAGATGCACAGACAGACAGAAGGAACATGTGCAAGACAGACACAGCGACTATGTTATCATCCAAACATCAATCAATCTGTCTGATGCGGCAGGCGGCTGGAGGTAAACAGGCATAGAGGGGCATAGAGGAGCATAGACAGCCACGGATGCAAGCATCGGAGTACACGGAAAGCCAGACGAACTCACGAATGCAAACCATCACATCGAAAACGCTGCATAGGGATTTTTAATCCAGCTAAGCCTGCAAGTTGATGTATTGGAAAGATGTTTCCAAATGTAAATGAACACGTTCTTTCTGTAGCGACCGTATGGTCTCGACTCTGCTCATATTTCACTGAATTGATCGGGTGAGATCCTGCCCGTTTGAATAGGTGTCAAGCCATTATAGGTCCCCGTGTACGGATCTGGTCCTGAACCACCCCCACTGGAGAAAGGAGGATCCTCACGATTAAAATAAAATGATTATTGGGCTTAACTGTGAAAGTATTAGGATTATTTTTGTATTTGAAACTCAACGACTGCCAATCTGAAAAGTATTCGTCGGCGTATTGGAAGCTATTGCATAACATCACCAGTGAGGACTGTAGAAAGTCATTTGTAGAACATCATAGGAGAACGGGGAATTGAGAAAATCGTTAATAACTGTTGCTCGATATCCACGTGCCTAGGGCATAAAATATTGTTCCAGTATTCACGAGACTGGCAGTTCCGCGATACTGCAAGAACTATAGAAGAATTGGCCTTTCACTGCATTCCAGGAAGGTTTTCGCAAAAATTAATACAAAACAGGATGAAGCAATACGCAGAGAATGCATTTGCATATGAGCAAGACTCATTCATGCGAGGAATAAGTATAAGCAACAACTATTAACACGAGAAAGAAACTGCAAAAGAGTATTGAACAGAACCAAAAAGTCTCAAGTTCATAGACTTCATACAAGCTTTCGACAGCGTATGGCATGGAAAGTGTTGACAGCAACTGATCAATGTGGTCCAAGAAATAAACAGGCAATACTTGAGCAGAAGAATCTAGACAAAAAGTTGGCGGAATACTTCTAGACAAAAACAGACAAGGATCTATCCTATCTCAATACCTGCTCAGCTTAATATTGGAGGCAATAATGGTCCTAGCCTCAAACAACATGGAAAAAACAAGCTGCACGATCTACTTTTTGCCGACGATATTGTCCTTCCTGTCTACAAATAGAACCAATCACGACACAGGTCCACACAGCAAGTTGAAGATTCATACACCATTGAGTAATACATCAGAAGAATGACTGCTTATCGTAAACACCAACGAGACATTACTAAACATCGCCATCCAAGGAGCAAATATTTAACGGGGAAACCATTTCAGTTGTGTACAGGACTATTGTAGCCTAAATGTAAATGTATGTGTTTTTCTATAGCCACCGTATGTCTGCTGGTTGGAACAGTGATAAAGACGTGTAGACGTAGGCGACCTTTAACAGCATTTGAAAAAAGAGAAAGGAGATTTTAAAAATGATGGCATGAATACACGAGACTATGATAGAAGCGATCTTTTTGAATGCGTCAGAATGCTGAGCACTGAGAAAGCAAAACGGGGAAAGAATCCTTACAGCATAAAGAACTAGCTACTGAAAATTGCCGGAAACCTTAAGGCCACAAAGAACAAGAAACGAAGAAATAAGACAGTCTTTGGACCTGTGACGAAACATTGGGGGGGGGGGGGTAGCTGGTCCAACCAACGACGTCTCCTAGGATGACCTCTACCAGCTCCCGACGTAGGGTTCGCTCCGCGTGATCAAGGCTTCCGTGGTCTATCAAGAGGCTGAATCACCACCAGTGGGTACTTTGTAGGCCTAAAGGACTGTATATGAATTGCAGAATCTGCGCCGCCAAAAGAAACAAAACAAGCATACTGATAATACTTTTGTGGCAGTCTCCATCTGTCGCCTGAAACGTGACAGTATAGCTTTGCATTATTCATCCTATGGACAGAACATGATAAGTAATGGGATCGAATTTCGTTGAGAGGTGACCGGGTGAGTTGAAACCGAACTCAGAACTTAATTTTTATCACGGCTGGAAGCTATGTAGGTATCGAAGCCCTAGGGAATCAAACCCCGTTTCAAATACATATTCAGCCCATTCAGGGGTCACAGGCGAAGCCTCCGAAGGACAAAGCATATATTTATATAGCGAAGGAAAACTCTTCAGTGTTTTGTTAATTTCAGCGTGTTTAGGACACGATTGTGAGCCCGGAAGTTTAAATAAGCTTATGTTCGGAATGCAAAGAGCTGCATGTACAGCTTCGGCCTTGCTCAATTTTAAACGATTTCATCTAGTGAGAGTTTTCTGTTAATTACCTACCGAGATTTCAACGAATTCATTCAGTCAGATCCTTGTCTATCAAGGAACATATTTAATGATATGAAACTAAGACTCATGTGAAGATCCTAATGTTATGTTCCAGCAATATGTCCTTGTCAAAATTTGTACACGCAATTGCTACATCTAAAACTAGACACTAGTGAGACCGAATGGCGGATCTTGTGATCTCATACCCAATACTCGATGTTTATTACTTCGCAGACTAAACGACCTAAGTTGTACACACATATAATGAATTATACGCATTGAAATATATATATATATATAATAAATGTATGATTTTCCCCTAGTTTCATATTGTGGTTATTTCCAATGTTAGCTAGCTTAAAGAATGCACACTTCAGAATACGGCGATGGGTCACGGGGAGTAGATCTGATCCCTCCACGGAGAGTGTACAGCCAAAGTACTTATTTCACAGCAGAGCTCACTAGGGGGCGCGCGATGTAATTGACGGGGTTCGAACCTTCGACCACTGGGCTGACAGTCAAACATGCTAACTGACCCTGGCTTTCCAAATTGCTATTATTAAGAGTCCGAAATTTTTCAAACTTATATTTGGGCTTCAATATTTCATACGTGGTTCTAAATTTTCATCTTTGGTTCCACCGGTTTAGCCTAATTTTCTTCCTGTTCCAAACTGTAACCTGCGCTTTCACAGTTTCGCCGTTTCCTCCATATTTTGATAATTTAATCTATTTAAAGTTCATGTGCATGGTTTGGTAATTTATTAGTTAGACCCATATTTTAGTTGTGATTTCCAACTAACTAGTATATGTGTTTAGTCTCGGTCCTGTTCTTCATACATCGTACAATACTTTCCATCTGTAGCTGTAATTTCATGTAATGTTCGATGTGCCATGTTGTCTGATAATACTTCCTTTATCACTTGGTTCTATGTTATCATCTGCACAATCATGTGTCATGTATATTTGTGTTTCTTTTTGTCATCTTTTGTTCGTAATTATCCATTTGTTCATGTAAACAACCGAAAAATATCCTGTTATCAAGTTTGAGACGAGTTAATAGCGAAAGTCTTCGAAGTGGAAAATTAAAACACACGGAACTACAGCTGCTGCAGAGGCCCACTAAGGGGAATGTGTCCCCCTCGAACTCCAGTCAAATCCATAGCCTCGAGCGCCTGTTACTGTCACAGACCCAGACAGCTGCCTTAAAAAGATTCGCTCAGATAAATGGCTTTGTACCTATAGAAGCTTGTGAAATGAGTCGCCGAAAAAGGCCACATTGAAGGCTCCCTGTGGAGATGGTATGTTCGCTGTGCGTGAGGGGTTTTGCCTGTGGGGTTCAAGAAGCCAACAAGGCAGTCATTGGTTGAGGTTTTTATTCAACCTTTTACCAAATGGTTATCTTTAAACCCCTCTCGACCCAGCAGCTGCCGTGCGGTGATGTCTAGATCCGTGCATTTCATATACACGTGTGTCTGTCAGGCTTATCTGTGTTCAAAGTTTCCTGCCTAACTTCGCTCGAAGGCTGATAAAAAAGTCTTAGAGAACGATAAGAAATCAGAGTCAAGGAAATGGCACAAGAAACTGTTGGTGGCAGTGGAGAATGATCGATTCTCTCATCCATTCATAACTTCATTTTGTTCGTTTTCCTTCCTCCTACCACCGATACTCTATTCATTCCCACCGCTTGGTTTCCAGCCTACATTTTTTGCTTTTTTCCTACTTACTTTATAGGCTAACTTCAAATCCTTCCTTCCTCCTTGCCATCTGTATTTCTCCTCTTTTACCCCCGTACTTCATGGACGGTCTCCAATTCCTCCCTTCATCCTTTTCTTCTGCATATTCTCTTCTTTTTTCCACTTACCTCATGGACGATTCCCCATGCACTCCTTCCTTCCTTCTTTTCTCATGCCAGTTCGAGCATAATGATTATTATCTTCCTTTTCTCTTCTCAGTTTTCTTCGTTTTCATCACCCATTTAGTTGTAGGACTACATAAAACACATCTGAAACATATATAGCTTCATCTCAGGTTGCTCACCTTCATCAGTGACTTAATACTTTCATTAATGGTTTAGTGCTTTCATTAATGGCTTAATGCTTTCATTAATGGTTTAATACTTTCATCAATGGTTTAATATTCTCATTAATGGTTTAATACTTTCATCAATGGTTTAATACTTTCATTAATGGTTTAATATTTTCATTAATGGTTTAATACTTTCATTAATGGTTTAATACTTTCATCAATGGTTTAGTATTTTCATTAATGGTTTAATACTTTCATTAATGGCTTAATACTTTCATCACTGGTTTATTACTTTCATTGATGTTTAATACTTTAATCAGTGGCTTCGTACAGTTGCAGAAGCGTAACTATGGGCCTTGGGGCTTAAATATGTCAGAGGGGCCCACTCAGAACCTGATGAAGTTCGACAGGACCTATTTGGAGATTCATGCAGGCCATCGAAATTTGAAGTTATGCCATAGCGTGTATACACATTTACATGTAAATGTATATACACAGCATAAAGAGTAAATAGTATACATAGCGCATAACATTGAACTCAAGGTCAGTGACCTAAGAATGACCCGCTGTGTGTGAAATCCTAACGATGTGAAGCATCGATTTATTTATTAATTTTCGTCGTCCTTTTATTTTAAGGCCTAAAGTAAACGCAAACAGAGACGAAGGCTTTCTCCTCAGTTGCCTCAGCCAAAGAACTGACTCCCCCTCCTGGACGTTTTTCCTCTATATATTCTTTGACCCGGTCCAAATCATCCACATTAGCACACCCTTCCAACACAATAATAAATTAATTAATTAATAAAATAATTAATAAATAATAATAAAATTATTATTATTATTATTTATCATTATTATTTTTTATTATTATTACATTATTATTATTATTATTATTATTATTATTATATTATTATTATTATCAATTATAATAAAAATAATAATATAATAATTATAATAATCATCATCATCATCATCATAATAATCATGATAATCATAATAAATAATAAAAATAATAATAATAAAAATAAAATAATTTTAAAATTAATTTATTTATTTATTTATTTTTAATTTATTATTATTATTATTTTTATTATTATTATTATTACTACTACTATTTATAGAGAGTAGTACGGCCGAGGCTGAAAAAAGAGCGCTGTACACGTTGACCCCAAATGCAATGTGGTTATTGTCGTCGTCTTCATAATCGTTCTTGTTGTTGTTGTTGTTGCTGTTGCTGTTGTTAGAACGGTTGTTGACCTGAACAGTGAAAGAGGAGACCGATCGGGGTCCTGGACGAAGTAACGCTGGGTGATTAATGGATCCCGACACAAACTGACCTTGCGGGGAGCTGACTGCCACAGCCGCATACACACTGACGTTTACATAATTATTATGTAATTATACACTGAAATATATGTATGTACACATACACACATATAATTATATATGTATATATATATATGTATGTATTTACCAATTATAATTATAGATGGATGGTTAAAATCTCAATGCAGTCTGAAAAACGATACCATTTCTTCTCAGAATTCAAACAGGATTCAGACAGACAGACAGACAGACAGACAGACAGACAGACAGACAGACAGACAGACAGACAGACAGACAGACAGACAGGCAGACAGACAGACAGACAGACAGACAATTCAAAAAGACTTAAAATTCAAAAAGGATTCAGACAGACAGACATACAGACAGACAGACAGACGGTGTGGAAAGGAGGGCAGGGCGAGTGACGCGGCTACTGAGGTCACAAAGGTTTAAGCTACTTAGAGGGTTGAAGTTACACTTTTCTACTTCGTGCGACGTTCGTAATTCATTGTTTGCAATCAATAACTCACTTTAAAAATGCCGCTCTTGCGGTTGAAAAGAACGGCAAGAATTAGGATGATGATGATGATGATGGTGGCGATGACTAGAAGGATGAGGAGGAGGAGGAAAAGGAGGAGGAAGAAAAGGAGGAAGATGAAGAAGAGAATACGGCCTTGGCATCGCTGCCATGGCCGCTCGAGTGGTCCTCTGGAGAGAGAGCGAGAGAGGCCTCTTGCCTCGTCGATGGCTTTGGGGGTCTGCCGCTTTTGTTGCCATTGCTTATTGTCCGTCGTTTGTTGTCGGTGTTTGTGGCAAAGCGGGAGCATTACTGCCAGTTTTTGCGAGGCCTAAACCACTCGACCTCAATGTAGGACACGACCCAGACCCCCTCGCCCCGCGCCGCAACGGCGCTGACCTTCGGAGTGCCGGCCCACCGACCGACCGGTCGGCGGCCCGTCTTCGGCCGCCGCCGATCGGCGCGCGGCCTGGCGGGCGGGCGGGCGGGCTTGCGTGTGCGGCCCGTCAGCCCGTCAAGGCTGTCTTCCTATAGGTTCACCAGGGACATGGCATGCCTCGCTTCGCAGCGCCGTCGGTTCAGTCGGTGTTTGTCTGCGCTATTACATCACCAGATCGGTCCATTTCGTCGCCGGGGGACGCAGGTTGAGCGCTGTCGGCTTGTTTCGGAGACTCCGACGCTGCTCGACGGTGCCACGTTTCTTGGACGTCGGTATCGGGCTTTCTCACCCAGCAGCCGAATCCCCTTCGGGTAGCAACGACTTGCGACGCCCGGCGGATATGTGGGACAAATATCGGTGATGCTTGGACCTCCGTCGCGCGCAAATCGCTCCGCTTGCTTTACATAATAGGTTCACGGCTGCAAGTTCGGTCTGACGGAGGCACGAACGGACGGACGAACGGACGGATAACCAGTGTCGGTGTCGGGTGCGTCGACCTGTCGGTAGACCAGTGTCAGTGAACGGACAGGTGCTCGGCGACTGACATCGTCGGTGCACTTGCGGTGGAGGGCAGTATGTGGGTAAGACTTCTTCTACTTCTGCTTCATCTAGTGGAAGGTGATGGGCTTTGGCTAGATTTCGGCGCTGGGACGGGAAACCGGAAGAAGATTTTCTTAGGTTGCTAGGGAACGAAAGAGTGGAACGACCGACTGATTGAAGTGTGAATGCCATGCTTTGTTTTCTAGTTTGACAATGGAATGCCCCGTGATTATTATTAGCTCTAGATGTAGCCGATTTCAAATGTGTTGCTGTTTGACGATTCGATTATATATTGAACTTATTACTGCTGCAGTATTAATTTATTATTCTGTCAAGTGCTTGATCTCATGTTTAGTTATTACTACTGCTATTAGTATTAATGTTATTATTATTATTAATTAATAATATTAATAATTAATAATATTAATATAATGTAATGTGGGTTCTGGAAAAGAGCAAGTAGTGCGTGCGATGTCATGTTCGGATGCCTGAAAGGTAGGGTGATTCTTGTTTGGAGGTGATACAGCCATTTCCTCTTGAGGTGGAGGGTACTTAGTCTGAAGTTCAGTGAGAGAACCATGGTCTGTCTGAATTGGTTGGTCCTCAGAACTGGATATCTGAACAGCAGCTCTGATATTACTACTCCATTTGCGAGAACTGGTTATTTGAAGTCATTTAAACTTCTAAATTTTCAATTTATTTTTTGAATAAGGAAGTGATGTTTTGGCGCCAGCCTGCTCTAGCTAGGCAAACCAAATGTAGATGCTAAAATGTGTGCTGTACGTGTTTGGATTTGTGGGATCAATTATTTAAATGGCAGGGTAGCCTTCTGAGGAACGAATAGCCTTGGGATGTAGTTTATAAGTCTGCAGGAAGGGTTGAGATGGGCTAAGGAGTGGTGTGAGGCACGGTAGCCAATTGGTCAGAGCGCTGGACATGTAACGCGATGTGTACGGGTTTGAGCCTCCCTTGAGGCGGTTACTGTTCAGGGACCTTGAGCAAGTGCTTCAGGCACAATTGAACTTTTGAACTTTGGAAGGAAGGCAATTTCAAATACAGCTGTATTATATTATTACTGTATTGCATTAAGGAATGTTGTATTGTCTCAGCGGAGCTAACGGGTTTGGCATGACCTCGCCCTGCGTGGATGGGATCCAACCCTAAGCAACCCTAAGATCCAACTGCCTCGCGGTGGTCGATGAAGCAAGGATAGAAATGGTGGTTTATGAGACCCTGGGCATGGAATTGTCACGAGGGCCGTGGTTATGGGCCAAACCGTCGCCCAAGTGAACCTGACCGATGGCGTCGTAACCATGACTGAAAATGCCCGTGACTTTCTGGGGGACCTGTGAAAGTGGCCGATGGCTGTTGTTGTGATCGTAATCGTAATCGTAATCCCGAGATTTCTACAGCGCCCAACGAAAGCCACGTCACGGGAAGCAGTTTATTCACAGGCGCTCAGTGAAAACAAAATCGATAGGCAAAAGGGTTCGGTTCCAGATCAAGATCCAAAAGTCAGACGGACAGAGAGACAGCGTGGCAGCTATGTGATGTGGCCGTATCGTAAACTAAACTAATGAAGAAGGCGGGCCTGCGGTGCCAAAAATGCAAGTGGTTGATGATGATGCAGTGGAGGATGCCGCGTGAGCAGTCAATTGGAAGGCAAAGTGGTGCAAAACATCGTAATCTGCGCTTAAATTATGACTCTAAAACGGAAACATTAAAAGTAGTCATTATCTTCATCATCATTATCGCCATCACCATCATCATCGTCATCGCCATGATCATCATCATCATCATCATCATCATCATCATCATCATCACCATCATCACCACCACCACCATAGTCATCGTCTTCATCATCATCAGTACTGGTGGAAGTAAATAGTTGTAAAAGTAACCTGTGGTAGTAGTTGTAGTGGAAGGGGTTGGGAAGGGTGGGAGTAGTAGTAATGATGGTGACAAGTTTTACGTGTTCTGGGTAAGAGTTCGGCGTAAATGTAAGCATGTTTTCCTACAAGATACTATGTAGTTTTTGTTGCAGTGCCGTTGAGGCGCTATATAAATCGCTTTCTACCCTAGATATGCTGTCTCCCAGGCCCAGCCACTGCATTTCTCACCTGCTACCAAAACTGACCTAACAACCTGTCTGTTGTCGAATTCATTTGATATAGCGCTAGTGAATAAGCAGACCTCCCTGATGCAGCTTTGCATAGCCCTGAGAAATTGAGGAGTTTTATATTGACTCTGTTACATACAAATGTCTGGTTATATGACATATGTAGTTACAGAGCCTTTGAGTTGAAAATGCCTCGGCATAGTCTTTCCTGTCTGTATAAATATTCCTATGATGACTATATGTTGCAGGCATGTCTATGTGACGGGTTTTTAACATAATCACATAACAGCTTAGCAGATGATCTTAGGATTCAATGTTATGCTGTCTTTGATGGATAATTAGAGGTATTTGCACATTGGTATAAGTATGTATATAATATGCACATACATTTGCTGCATTTTATTACATTGAATTAAAATGCACAACTTAAAGCATCAACTTTGAGGGGTAACATGTGCTATACACACTTCCAGTTCATGCATTCATGCAAACATGTTTCTCAGGTAATCCAGCAAATAAATTCTGCAAAGAATGAACGAATGCATGAACCAAGGATTAAATGAATTATAGAATGATTAGCTTAAGAGTCTGGAGTGAACCAGTGATAAAGCAACCTTGCAAATGAAGAAACCGATCAGTGATTGATTAAATAAAAATGCAATCAAATAAAAATGATTGAGTGACCGGGTAAGCAAAGGAACCAAAGATTGATTGAATGAACTAATGTTCTGACAGATGAGTGAGCAGACGAACCAGCAAATGAATGAATTAGCAGACGGCACTGCGAGCAAATACAGCAGTTGTACAAATAATTTGAGAGGAAAAAGAGGAAAAAGAACCAGCTTTGTTCATTTGCCTCCACAAATAAATGGTCATTCTTTGCGAGAAAACAAGAATAACACATTTTTGGAAGTACAAACAACTACAAATTTTGGAAGGTGGAAAGAGAGCTGCAGAGTTTGATGAGGAAAAAAAGAAAATGGAGAATTGAAGTCAAGTGGTTTAAAAACAGGGAGCACAAATTACAAACAGAGATTGCGTTTGAAATGAGAATGAAGATCTATGTTCAGTGATAAACGAAGACATTCAGTACATTAATAATCTGGATTTCAGTGAGATTACGGAGGACAGGCTATGCTCAGAATATTTATGGGATGGGTTCTGCCCAAACTAATTCACTGAAATCTTTCTATTTCAGCAGCTTTGGCTGGAAAAAAAATAAGTGAAACCTCAGTCTAAGAGTGATTTTTGATACATGAGTAGTAAAAACTTATGTAGGTCGTGTGTGATCAAATGAAACTCCAGTGTACCGAGGGTTGGTTGAGAAATGAACAACACTCCTTTGCCAGGGTCGTGCTTTTAAAATAGAAACCGTTCTGTTATACAAGTTTTTTCATCTGGAACTAAAAAGGAAATCTTTTTCCAGTTTGGATCAGAATAACAGCTTTTCTTAAAAAACTTTAGGAGAAAAACCTAGAAGAACCCGAATATACGAACAGTAGCATTCCGGATTAAAAACTGGAGCCCTGTCTGGAGATGAGACGATCTGAGTAGAGAGAGAGAGAAATAGAGAGACAGACAGGCAGAGAGACAGAGAGAGAGGCAGAGACAGAGAGAAAGACAGAGACAGAGAGAGAAAGAGAGACAGACAGCCAGACAGATACAAACCGATACAGACAGAGACAGCAGCCAGAGACAGATACAGAGAGGGAGGGAGAGACAGCAGCCAGACATCATGGCTACAGAAAAAGATGGATTGAAAGGAAGACATGCTGACTGCCGAGAGGAGATAAACAAGAACGGCTGAAGGAAATTGCTTGAAAGGAGATCCAATGGCTGCAGGCGCACAGACGGACGGACAGACAGACGGACAGATAGACGGAAGGACAGATAGACGGACGGACGGACAGAGAGGCCTCGGGGAAGGATCTGCCAAGCCAAGGCCAAGAGGGCAGTTGGGGAATCGTGCCTACTACACCTGTACATATCATAAGTCTTTCTGTAAGCTCAGGTAACGCCGACGCGGTCACGCCAGGGTTCAACTTTCTAATATTAACTCTTTACCTGGCAGCTGCAGCGAAGGCTTTTCTTTCTACCATTTCGCCCGATGTAATCGTGTCTTTGAGTAAAAATGCATTACATGGCATTCGATGGCATTGCATTGGGCAGCAAAACAGCTTTTGTCTTCGCATGTGGGAGCTCTGCTGCCTGCTGTGATGTCATGTAAGGTAATGGTTAAAAAAGGATTTTTATAGCTTCACCTTCTGATGTGTGTTTACTAAGAATGTACGTATGTATGTATGTATGTATGCATGATGTATGTATGTATGATATATGTATGTATGTATGTATGTATGCATGATGTATGTATGTATGTATGTACATATGTATGTATGCATGATATATGTATGTATGCATGCATGTATGTATGTATGTATGTACCTATGTATGTATGCATGATATATGTATATATGTATGTATGTATGCATGATGTATGTATGTATGTGTGTATGTATGTATGTATGCATGCATGTATATATATATGTATGCATGTATGTATGTATGCAGGATGTATGTATGTATGCAGGATGTATGTATGTCTGTCTATCTATCTGTCTTTCTATCTATCTGACTGTCTATCTGTCTGTCTGTCTATCTATCTATCTATCTGTCTGTCTGTCTGTCTATCTATCTATTTATCTTTTTATCTATCTATCTATTTATATATCTATCTATGAAGCCCATGAGCAAAGCAAAGGTGCTGAGATAACTGAGATAACCTCCTTTTGACACATACTGCAACAAATTGGATTTCTCTTCTGGTTTTGCGTCTGACAATTTAACTCCGGTTCCTGTTTTCAAACGGGTCTCTCACACATGGAGAGCTTTGGAAATATTCTTGTTTTCGAATCTGTACATAAACTTGCTAATGTAATAATACGGCACACGGTTCTAACCTTAATTTACTCCTCAGCTGATCCGTGGGTCATAAATTGTCCTGTTATTTTTCTCAGCTGTGTATTTGCGCTTAACTTGGATGAAGCATTTTCCTTTCAATCTGGACCCGTTTTTCGTCATGGATGGAGGTACTTGGAGGGTAATGAGAGAGTTGTTTAACTTGGAACCACACAGTACCTCATCTTTCTCTGTTTCCTTGATGCTTGTTTGCCTTCTTTTGGAATGAATGATGCCATTATCATCGGCATCTCATATCTCTCTTCTTTCATCTTACAAATAGATGCTTTGTTCCTATGAACAGGCTAACAGTTCTTTACAGAAGTGACGTTTCGCATATTACATGAATGCATGTGTGTGTGTGTGTGTGTGTGTGTGTACAGTGGTCCTTATTATTTACATCCATAAATACATGCAAGTACGTATGTATGTACGTATGTGCGTAAGTACGTAAATACGTACATGCATGCATTCATGGGTGTATAAAGTAAAGGTTAGAGGCTTGTTTACATCCTTCTACAGAAACTCCAGTGAAGCATGGCTCCGATGTTGACAGTTCTTTTGATAGAGACACAGACATAGCCAACCCACGTCAAATACAGGACTCATTCTTAACTCTCCATTAATTAATTAATTAATTAATTAATTAACTGGCAACGTCCATAGCGCCGGTGTCTGGTGCAGAAGGCGTCAACCGATTGCACCCCGAAACCTAGTCCTAGTCGGGCGATTACCTGAAAGTCAGTCCACTTACACAGATGGCAGCCTGTGATGGATAAACAGACACTTTATGTTCTCTAAAATGCAGTGGCACTCATTTTCTGACTCTGAAGGGAAGGAGAACCGAGTGAATACCAGGTGGTATGGTATACCATGGGTAGGCACCCATTTAAGCATCAGCTGGCTCAGCATTACTGAACTTCAGTCAACAATGCCAAGCAACCATTTATACACAACTTACTGCATACATGCCCTTATGCATGTATACATAATGTATGTATATATTTATGTATAAGCAAACTGCTTGAATTAATGCAATTCAAATGCTTTAACTTGGAACAGCTTGAACTTTAGGAAGCCTGCTGAATCGTGTTGAGATTGTGAAAGGTATGTTTTATGAGGTAGCAGTCAGTCAGTCAGTTCGTTGCCAAAGAGTAAGGAATGCTAAGGAATGCCTTGTGTGGTAACAGCATGACGTCATTTGTCATAGGGTTCTCCGACTGATGATCTCATATATCATTTACGTTGTCATTTCAAGCAGAATGGGGGGGAGGGGTGGGGCAGGGGAATTGAAATCTATCAAGATCGGGGTCTTTTTCATCTTTTGTCTGTGTAGCTGAGTTGGGTGAGTAACTGAACTGTGGTTCCACTTTTCAGGTCAATGCCTTCGTGTACTACTGAAGTTAAGGCATGTTGAGGTCAGATGAGGTATGATAAGGTATTACCATGGTAGTATGGTATTACCATGGAATAAGATAATGGTAGTATTATACTGACGTTGTTCCAAGAGGAGTGATTCTGAGTTGAAGCAACATCTTGGTGCTTGGAAACATAAACAACAGTTGAACAACCAGACAACATTTACCTATTTGTTGCTTACCTTGACAATGAACTGCTGTTTGCATGTGACATATTGGGATTTGAATTCAGGAGGAAACAATGGCAAATGGCAGCAATGGCATCAAGCACTGTGCCATAGTGCCATCAATCAAAGGAGCATCATAAATACATACATACATAAATACATACATACATTCATACATACATAATTACATATATACATACATAATTACATACATAGATTCATACATACATTCATACATACAGACATACATACATAATTACATACATATATACATACATAAATACATACATACATTCATACATACATACATACATAATTACATACATACATACATACATACATAATTACATACATACATTCATAAATACATAATTACATACATTCATACATACATAATTACATACATACATTCATACATACATTCATACGTACAGACAGACAGACAGACAGACATACATACATACATACATAATTACATACATATATACATACATAATTACATACATACATTCATACATACATTCATACATAAAGACAGACATACATACATACATACATACATACATAAAGACAGACAGACAGACAGCCGGACAGACAGACAGACAGACAGACAGACGGACGGACGGACGGACAGACAGACAGACAGACAGACATGCTGTGCTGCAGAGGACATTGGCTTTCTCCATGTAGACTGTTAACGCCGTGTGCTATAAAGAGATGATCATCGCTAACATTGCAATTTACACTCGACCGTTGGATTCCTGGGATAATCTGATATAAGTTAATGTAAAGCAGGGAAAGTGAGGCGAGATTAGTTGAAGAACAGGCACAACAATAAAAAACAACAACTGCCAGCAAACAACAAACAACTGACAACAATACCAACAGTAACTAAGGGCAACAACAAACAATAAACAACTGACAACAATACCAACAGCAACTAATGGCAACAACAAGCAACAAGCCGACAACCATTCGTGAGAGGTTTTGGGAAATCGGAGCACAACGTCAATCAGTCAGAGGACACATAAGCCAGTGCCTGGCGAAAGGTCAGAGTTTCACCATCACACCACCCAAAGTGGTTTACGCATTAAGGATCGGCATGCGAGACCTTGATAACTGCGCAGTTTTAGGTGGCACTGTTGCCGAGCTGAATTTTCCCACTGCCAGAGTTAATTAACCGAAGCTGATTAACGAATAAAAGACAGTCCTTGTCGGAAAGACACTTAGTTCCGGAAAACACCAACGCTTTTGTAAAAACCGAAAGTTCCTTCTTACCACGGACACATTCCGGTCAAGGCTGGGGTTATTATCCTTCAAGTGTCTGCGTGACATCACGGTCTGTCGGAATTCCGCGTACTAACATGTTGGATTTCGACCTGAATCATGTACACATAGCTCGATTTGGTGGTTCTGTGGGGGACTGTGTAGCTGACTCAAAAATCGTGTCTCTACTGGCACCGTGCTCTATATATAGATACTTACAAGAAGAAAGAAGAAGAAGAAGAAGGAGGAGGAGGAAGAGGATAAGGAGGAGAAACAGGAGGAGGAGGAGAAGAAGGAGAAGGAGGAGGAGGAGAAGGAAAAGGAGAAAAAGGAGAAGAGGGAGGGGATTTTTATTATTAAACTTCTCTTTACCAAAAATTAAACTTCCCTTTACCAACAACAGGTCTGCGAGGCACTACCTTTAAGGTGCGTTTGGTGGCCTAACTTCAGGCTTCCTATTGGCCCTTCTCAACATAGGCTATCTTCTCCTGCGTCAAATCTGAAAGGGTGCCAAACACCTTTGCTCTCTGATGCGACTTCCTTCTCGTACCCCATCCCCTGCTCGGGGGGGGGGGGGCATGCGAATTTCAGGAAAATAAGCGCAATTGTTACGCGATTGGACTCCGTATCCGTGTTTTTTGATGTGCTGATAATTACAGTCTAAATTACATCATTGCCGTCAGAAGCCCCGCGCAGTTTTTATGGGCCCGGCCGGCGTGCGTACCCTCGCCGTTGGCGGAGGCTTTGATGGCCAAGGTGATTAGTTGTGATGGTGACATCGGGATATTTTTAAGGCCGTGGTTCAGTGGTGTTGAGAAGGGGTTGTGGGTGATGATGCCCGCGGTACATTAGCCCCTCGAATTCAGAAGGGTTTGAATGAGTAGGGGAGGCAGATGTGGTTAGATCTGTGGGTGGGTGGGTGGATGGGTGGCTGGGATAGTGGTATTTCGAAACACTTTGGAGTCGGTGAGAAAAAACCTCGCACGGGTTACTAGGACAATTAAGTTTCGTCTATCACTGAGGTGAAAGGTTTCGGCTGACGAAACCAGGAGTTATATTTAGCGAGTGTTCTCTTTGTCAAGGATCTTGTAATGTTGGACTTTAACTGAAACCGTTACTTGACAGACTCCTGTATAACAGGACTTGTTTACGTTATCTAAGTTAAAATGCTAATAAAAGTAAAAGTGGTTGTTTCGTGTTGTTGCTTAAGTGGTAGTTTTAATAATCTGTTCAGTAATCAAATCTAATGTAATTCTATCTTATAACTTACGCAGTGGCATGATAAGGCTTCAATCCATGGTGTTGCTTCAATCCATGGTGTTGCTGTGCCTATCTGAATATGCATTCAATCCGAGAAGGTTGTGCATATGTGGCGTTTTGCCCATTCCTTATTCTTTTAACACTTTTAACATTTACACTGCGCTGTGTGACCGATATACCCATCCACTGTCTACCGGTAGACCGAGCTACAGCCTAGCGATATACCGAGCTACAGTCTCGGTATATCGATGATTCGTCCTTCCCGACGGTACATATCGACCCTTAACAATGGGTTCCCCGGCCACCTATATAAAGAGCGAAGAAACGAAACAGAGAAAACCCCGGTAACGACCCGGAGCGAGGGAACTTGAAGTGAAGCAGCTCAAAGCGAAATGACTCGAAGTGGAGTGAGTTGATGCGAAGTGGCTCAAGGTGACTCGATGCTAAGCAAAGTGACTCAGATCGACTTGTAGAGACTCGAAGTGACGTGAAGCAAAGCAGGGTGACTCGAAGTGACGTGAAGTGCTTTGACATCGAAGAGAAGCGGAACAAAGGACGTTCACGGATGGGAATCGGCCAAGCGGAACAAGACTCTGTGACTTTGCTGAAACTCTTTCGTTACGTAGGTGTTAGGGTGCGGTTGTTTAGAAGTAAATAAAATATCGAACATTTTAGACTTAGTCTCCTGATCGACTACGAGAGCCTTAGTCACGTGGGATGAACTTCAGGAACATGGCTGATGGTAGGGCCAGTCCTGTTTTCATTACACATGCATGTATAAAATAAATAATGTCTCTATGTATTTATATATATGTATCTATGTATGTATGCCCGTATGTGTGTATATGTATATATACGTATGCCTGCATGTATGTATGTATGTATATTATGTATGTATTCCCCTGTATGTATGTATGCCCCTGTATGTATGTATGCACCTGTATGTATGTATGTATGCCTGTAGGTGTGTATGTAAGTATGTATATGTGCCTGCCTGTATGTATGTACACATGCCTATATATATGCCTATATGTATGCCTGTATGTATGTATATATGTATGTATGTATGTACATGTACCTGTATGTATATATGTATGTATGTATGCCTGTATGTATGTATGTGTGCCTGCATGTATGTAACTCTCTAAGTCTCTGTCTTTGTACGTGTATGTGCTGATGCGAAGTAACTTTTTCGCCGATCCAGTCAACTGATAATTGTCGTTTCGTGCAACTTACGGCGTTAGATATGACGTTTTGTTTGTCGCCATGGTAACCTTGATTCACTGTAGCCTGTGCCTGATCGAGGCAGGGTACGGCGGCTGGCAGGGGCGGGAGGGGAACGGCGTTGATTTGCATATCGGATGCAGATGCTATTGTTTCAGCAGCTATTGATTGACGATTCGGTTGGTAACAAATGGTGTTTTATGGGCAGTGGCGTTGGATGCTCGTGTTCAGGTTGCTGAGGCAGATAGATTGTCTGACTTGTTGCTGATGTTTGCCATCGATTTATCGGCACAGGGCGTCCGGTTGTTTGTTCGCTGTGATTTGTTTCATCAGCCTTGGGACTAATCCAGTAGAGATGATGATGATGACGACGACAACGACGATGATGATGAGATGATGATGAGGAGGAGGATGATCGTTGTGATTATGGTGGAGGGGATAATGGTGGATGGTAGTAGATTTGCATAATTAGATTTGCAGAAAATCAGGCTGGCGTGTTTATCATGGTAGTGTTTGTGTTTCTGGTGATGATGATAATGATGCTGCTGGTACTGCTGGTGGTGTTGGTGATTGTGGTAAAAATGGTTTGTTGATATTAGTACTGCTTAATGTCTTGGTGATTATGGTGCGATGGGGCAGATGATGGTGATGATGACGAAAACGATGACGATGATGATGATGACGACGACGACGATGATGATGATGACGACGACGATGATGGATCAAGTCGTCGTCGTTGTAATCATCGTCATCATCGTCATCACCTTGATGACGACGATGACGACGACGATGATGATGACGACGGCAACGATGGTGGTGGTGGTGGTGGTGATGATGATGATGATGATAATGATGAGAATAATGATGGTGGCAGTGATTTGGTGAAATGTTTGCCATGCTGATTGTGGGGTGTTTAGTGCTTTGGTGAAAGCTTAGAAGGGTTTTACTTATCTTTCGAATACCGAGGGATCGTTGGGGTTGGGGTGTTGTTAGCTTCAGGCACTGCGCAGTCTGAACATTGCCCTCTGCATAACATATGTGCTCTTTAAATTGATTCGAAGATGTTTTTAGTTTAGAGGGTTTCTTTAGAAGAAGAAGAGAGAGGGGGTGGGGTGGGGTGGGGTAAGCGGGTGTTGGCTTCCCTCCGTCGTCTGGGCTTGGGCGTTCCATGGCCCTGAAGTGAGTGATACCAGAGCTGATGGCTGTCGTCCATTGGGGCCAACCTCGACTGTTCCATCCCATCTGGAACGACGACAGTTCCTGTTGCCAATGCCTCTAACCGATGGACTCGATCCGCCACAAACCCCCTTAATCGCTGAAATTCCAACTAACCGAATCTCTCCCTCTGGAGCCAACTCTTCCGCCTCAGAGCAACCCCACTTCGAGGTCTTCCTCGGCAATCCAGTCGATGAGCACCTAGGTTTCAGAATCCTCTGTTTCCGGAGCCCCGTTAGCACCATCATGAACCCTGTTTCCTTCTGAATCTCCTTTCTTTCCGAACCCCTTCTCCTTCTGAAACCCCTCTCCTTTTAACCCCTGCCGTAGTAAATCTGCTTCCTTCTGCCCTGGCACCCCCCTCCGTTTACCCCATCCCGTAGTAAATCTGCTTCCTTTTGCCCAGGCAGATGTGTATAACCATCCGTGTTGGTGTTTATTAAACTGTGTCGTTTGAGTGGTTTTGCTGGCCGACTCCTCCGTCTCTTCCTTCTCCTCCTGTTCCTCCTTCTGTTCCTCCTCCTCCTTCTCCTCCTGTTCCTCCTTCTGTTCCTCCTCCTCCTTCTCCTCTTGCTCCTTCGAGAGAGAGGCTGGTTCCTTGACAGTGTCCAAGGTTCAGATTCAGTCTTGGGCTTGTGCTGCCGTAGCTGAAGGACCGGCGTAGGTTTGCTCTGCGGTCTTTTATTTAAGAACAGGCATCAAGTTTGTTAACAGAACTTACTAAGAGGTCAAGGTCGCCTTTGTTTTGCAGTCTTCTTCTAACTCCGGTATAGTGGCCGAGAGGGGATAACACATCGCTGAATAATTATGACTAGAGTTCGAATCACGGCCGGTCGTGTAAAACTGAAGTGGCCCTTCTGTTACTACTGTTGTATTCTGTGAAATGGTGTAATCTATGGTTTCACATATGACGGCGACACCTAGTGTTAGTTTTAGAAACTGCGTCAGAGGAAGGTCAGCGAGTGTTAAACCACTCCTCGACCTCGTGAGGATGGTGATAGACATACGTTTGCTACTGTAGTGATAACAGGAGACGGTGCCATAAACCGATCCCAGCAGACGTTGTCCGCATAAAAGGAAGTGGAAACCGTAGAGATCAGTCCATTTGGTCATTTCCACAGTCCCCGCTGTCGCGTTGGCACTTCAGCTTAAAGATCCTTCTACCAGAAAACGCTGTTCTTCTAAGGACTGTCTGAACAGGCCTGGTTAGCTACACCGGTAAGTGCGTACGCCAAGGAAGCCTCTGTGCGTGAGGATCCCCGGTTCGAGTCCCGGTCGTGGCTTATTTCAGAGATTTGAGTCTCGGGCTAGTACGGTCCGTGCACGGGGACCTTAAATGGTGTGTAGGGGTGGTGAAGGAGCTCCCCCGATATGGTCGAGGCCATACGGTCGCTATAGAAAAACGTGTACCATTTTACATTTTTTTAATGTTTACAGTAAGAGCACAAGTACCATAGATTAGGAATGAGTGGGTTTTGCTGCAGCCTTCGAGGGTTTGAATCGCAGTGCATCGTATGAGAATTCCAGCTCATCGTCGATCAGATCGCGAGGAATAGATTCCATCAGTCTGTGGAGTTTCATTTCTGCATTTATTAGGCGCCACTATTTAATGACTTCGATGGCGCCGAGCAATTGTGAGCTAAGGACTTGCTCAGGATCCCTACACAGTAACCGTCTCGGCGGAGGAGCCTCGAACCCATGCTTTCCACAGTGGATTGTAGTCGTGGTAGTTATTTTCGCGAAGCCTTTTCAACCAGGCAGTAGAGACGGTGAGCACACAACACGCTTTGCACCCCGGAGAACTTGCTCAACGAGCCGTGCCAAATAGATGCGCAATTATCTTAGCTCACCTGCAGTAGCGTCAGTCGTAATTATCTAAGCAGGCCGCCACGACTCGTCTCACGTTTCTTTACCCCACCGACCCTACGTAGCTACCCTCCCTCATCGGCAACGACTCCCACTCATCCGCTCCGAATAACCCGCACCCGGGACTTGGCATCGTTCCAACTTTCTTCCTTTTCGACCGGCTTTTTTCCAGAGAGCGTCTAGGAGAGGAGTAGGAAAGGGGGAGAAGGAGGAGTAGGAGGAGGAGAAGAAAGAGGAAAAGGAGGAGAAGAAGAAGAAGGAGGAGTAGGAGGAGGAAGAAAAGAAGAAAGAGGAGGAGGAGAAAGATGAGGAGGAGGAAGAGAAGAAGAAGGAGGAGGAGGATAAGAAAAAGAAAAGAGGAGGAGCAGGAGTAGAAGTAGAGGAGAAGGTGAAGGAGAAGAAGAAAGAGAAGGAAAAGAAGAAGAAAGAGAAGAAGAAGAAGGAGGAGGAGGAGGAGGAGAAAAAAGAGAAGGAGGAGGAGTAATAGGAGGAGGAGGAGGATAATAAAGAAGATGAGGAGGAGAAGAAAGAGGAGAAGGAGAAGGAGTAGTTTCGTCTGGACGCGCTTCAGTTGGCAGTGACTTACGACGTCGTAATGATTGTCTGTCGCTTACGTTACGTTATCCGTCAAAGGTTCTTTGTGCGTCGCGGCTGACATAATGTTTCCGCTCCACTGCATCCTGGCTGCATCGAGATTAGCATCTTTGCACAGACAATAAATTTTGTCATGTGCCGCTGTGCCGATAAATTGTGCGGCGACTGAAATGAATCTTTTCGGGGACGAGGTTTCGTCTTTGTCTGCGGCTACACTGACCACAAACTAGACAGACGTCGCCTGGCATTCAGCCGAGTAAGGCATTCACTTACTCGACAATTAGCTATTCTGCCTATTCACTTAGACTGACGTCCGAGGGTTTCCTGATCGCATGATTTCTGCATCAAATGCACTCTGCCTGCCTGCCTTGCCTGCCTGCCTGCCTGCCTGCCAGCGTGCCTGCCTGCCTGCCTGACTGACTGAATGAGTGACTGAATGAATGAATAAAGGAATTAATGAATAAAGGAAGGAAGGAATGAACGAATGAATAAATAAATAAAGGAATGAATGAATGAATGAATGATGAGCTGGCTTTTGCACTGCCATTTGGTTGTTGGGTTGGTTTTCCTTAACTGACTTATTGATTTAACCATTCACTTAGTGAATATTTGAGAAACTGATTGACTGAAGAAAACTGAGCAAGTGAAAATGAATAAATGTACAAATGATCGGCATTGATATATGATGGATGAATGGATGGATGGATGGATGGATGTACAGATGAGTGGATGAGAGTGTGAATGGAAGAACGGAAGGAACCGTAGATCGATCGGTCATTGCGTGGACGGATAAGTGAAAAGAAGGATTGATTGATTGATTGATTGCAGGGCCTTGGTACCCAGTCAGTGGAGGCTTCGTCTTCCCTCGACAAGCTGTCTTCAGAAACCGACGAGGGGGCATTCGACCAACTCTACCACTCAGGTCGATCGATTGACTCTTCAAACGTAGTCGGTGGACTCCGACAGCTATTCAGCCCTGGTAGGATCATCCGGATCAGTCCCATCATTTACACTTCCAGATTAAGCTGATTATATCCGCTTTTTTGTTGCATTTTCGTCGAGTTTTGAACATAATTGATTGCGTTAGGACATTTCGATGCGATGCCTCTGGCAGAAGAAAAATTACACAGACGTGAGAAAAGCTACGCCCAGCCGTTCATTATATCTAGTCAGTCGATATGATATCGAAGTTCATTGACTCTTTTGTTCATTATTTCACTCTGAATTTTATTATTTTGTTAATATAAATTGTATTATTGATTAAATCCTGTCTCACTATTGCTTCTAAGGGATTAGTTATTGATTTTTCATGCGAATAAAGGTCGTGCGATTAATGTAGGTTACATACTTTCTCCAGACGACAGCTGTGACCCAATAATTCAGGGCGTAGTCTTGCCATGATTATGAGCCGCCTCAATATTTCAACGAATTGCCACCGTAAATCGTAATCGGAAGAACATTTATTTAGCGCCACTTTGAGGGATACTATTCAGCGGCACTCCTGATCAGACGATGCAGAACCTAGGTTAAACAGACTGAGTTTCAATTACCTGAGACGGAATAAAGATAGGCAAATATTTGCCATAAATATGATGGGTGTTTTATTGAACAGCTTCCTACAGTCAGACGATTGTTGATACAAGACTGTATTGTGGTGAGAAATGATTGAAATGATTTGTTCTACGTAGAATTTAATGAAATACGTGTTCTAGGAAGAATTAAGTGAAAGTCGTGATCAAGTGAGAACTGATGGAAAAAGCTGTTTTCTTAATCTAATCTAATCTAATCTAATTACTTCTATATGGCTATATTCTACGATTCCTCGTTCAGCCGATGGACACATTGCGTGATTAAAAAAGCATTACTTACTTACTTACTTATACTAAGTAAGTAAGTAAGCAAGACTTGATTTTGCTATGATTTCAGGACAGAGTCAGATGAATCTAGGAAATACATCCGTGAACAGTCTGTACGGCGCAGTGGGTAACCACTTCCCCTCCTCCGTTCCCTCTTCCTCCTCCATCCCGGGCAGCAGCCACCGATCGCCAGATGGCACCGCCCTCATGAGTTATCCAATTGCTGGAACTGCCCTCAATGGAACGGCAACGGAACGCGGAGACGTCGTTCTCGACGGATACATGCTTGGGGGCTCGGTCGGAGGAGGTACCATTGGGGGGCAGGGTGGGATGGTGCCCCCAAGCTCAACTGCCGACCAGATGATCAGGTCCTACCACTGTCGACTGTGTAAACAGGTAATTTCTGGTAACTTATACGATACAATACAATACAACTAAAATTTGTTAATGCACTCCTTACAAAGTTCAGAAGTGCTCTTGAAGCCGGGTTATGTGAAACATTAAGAACCATAGGCAGACTGGAAGAAGTAAGTTTTAAGGTTAGAGCGAAAGACAGCCTCAGTAGTAGAGTCGCGAACATAAGGATGTAGAGAGCTCCAGATGGAGGGACCAGTAACTGTGAATGAACGCCGGCCAAAGACAAGACGTGTACGAGCAAGAACATACCTAGGTACGCCTTATCATGATTCGGGTATTTTACTACCACTTTGATCTGAGTAAACGCAGTGGCGGATTTAGATATAGGCGTGAGGGGGCGGTTCGCCCCTCCGCCCCCTCTTGGTTATATGCCGGCGCCCCTCAGACCACTCCCGTGCATAGTAGAATGGGAGACACGATAGCATATTGGATAGAGCGCCTGGCTTGTAATGCGGAGAGTACGGGTTCGAGTCTCCTCCGAGACCGTTACTGTGTAGGGACCTTGAGCAAGTCCTTGACTCACAGTTGCTCGGAGCCATTGATTGATGCTATGTCATTAGATAGAGGCGCCTAATAAATGCAGAAATAATAGTAGACTGCCGAGTGTGGCGCCCTCGGGAAATGCTCTTGCCCCTCCACGGAAGTAATCTTGGAGCCGCCACTGAGTAAACGTATAATTTGTTAAATGAATCGTGTATAATAAGGGTCTTAATTCCAATTGCTGCCTAATAACTGTACGTTCTATTGATTCAGTTTCAAGGATTTGTTATTTATTAAGTAATAACTAGCACTCTTGTATAGCGCCCTTTTCTTCGGCCTTGGCTGTGCTACGGCGCTGTATAAATTGTCTTATCATTATTATTTTTTAAAATTATTGTTAGCCTATTCTGCACAGAGCATCTGCATGTGAGTGGGGCAAAATGCCCCTTCTGGAGAAAATGCCCCGTTGCTCCCCATATCTTCCTGTCCCCTCCCTCCACCTAAGTGTACTAAATGGACTTCTGATCCGGCTTTTTCCAGTCGGATTGGATTGGATTGGATTGGTCTGAGAGAACTGGACTGGCCGGTGTACGATAGGAAAACTACCTCGGAACGATCGGTTTCTGTCTGAACGTGTTCAGAATATTTCATCCTGTTGGGATGGGATCGGTGTGCGATACCCAATCCGTCGACTGACTCAAAGTGAACCTGACTGACCCCGTTAAAGTGGGCGTGTCTGAACGCCGTCATAATCACGTGACATGACGTCACGACTTGCCGACAGAAGCATTAGCTCAGATATATATGCGTCTGTGTGTATATTTATGTGTGCATATACAGTATGTTACAGTACAGTATACAGTATGTTACAGTATATTATAAAAACTAATGTAATATGCATAATACTATTACTTTATTAACGATTACATATTTATTGGCTCATGTAATTTACAAGACGTCGTTGGCGTAGACGAGCAGCTATATTGGCAGCAAATTGGAGCATAACTGCCGAGACAAGGTATCCCGACCCCATCCGATCCCATCTGCCCCAAACCCAATAAGGAAGCTTGGAGAAATTTTCCCCGATCAGCTGCCCAATCGGCCAGCTGACAAACACTCGATCCGAATCGATCTGATCGAATTTTTGCAGTCGGATCGGATCGCATCGATGATATAGATATAGATGATCAGTTTATTGCATTTTATTTAATTTATCAGTTTAATGAGTTGATCGTATCTCCCTGATCAGCTTATGGCGTTGACGAGCTGTGTCGATGAGTTGAGTGTATTAACTAATTGAGTTGAATGTATCAATTAAGTTATTGTGATCAGTTTGCTTGTATTGATGAGTTGATTGATTGTATTGATTGGAGCAGGAGTTTGAGAACAAGTCTGACATGCAGAACCATTCGAAGGAGTTGCATCGAACGGAGGAGAAGACCCATAAGTGCATGCACTGTCTCAAGTCGTTTCCCACATCGCAGCAGCTCGGCCAGCACTCGCTCGTCCACTCGAACCTACGCAAATACCCGTGTGCCTACTGCGACAAGGCCTTCAAACAGCTCTCTCACGTCCAGCAGCATCAAAGAATTCACACAGGTACACAACCATCATCTGTCTCACCTGTCTCACCTATCTCACCTGAGGCAAGGCTAGGCTAGACAAGGCGACGGTAAGGTAAGGTAAGGCAAGGGTAAAGTTAAGGTAAGGGTAAAGGTAAGGTAAGGGGTAAAGGTAAGGTAGGGTAAAGTTAAGGGTAAAGGTAAGGTTTGGTAAGGGTAAAGTTAAAGAAAGGGTAAAGTTAAGGTAAGCATAAAGGCAAGAGTAAAGGTAAGGTAAAGTTAAATATAAGGTAAGTGTAAAGGTAAGGTAAGGTTATGTAAGTTAAGGTAAGGTTTGGTTCGTGGCAAGACAAGTTGAGACATAAGGGGAAGGTAAGTTAAGGGTAAACAAGTTAAGTTAGAGGTTAAATATTACGTGGCATGGCAAGGCAATGCTAGGTAAATTTATGAAAGGTAAAGTAGAGTAAGGTATGACAAGGCAAGTCAAGCAAAGTAAGACTGAATGATGTAAACTTATTCAAGGTAAGGTAAGGTATGGTAAGGATAGGAAAGGCAAGACGAGGTGTGGCACTTCTGTTAGCACTTGCAAGGTGTCTCTGAGTAGGAAACCTACCACAGTAATTGACGTCATTACTTCGTCTTCAGCTGCCATCATCCCGTCAATGATTTTGGGCCATGGTTGACATCACTCCGTCAAACAGCGAAAAACTCTGGTCCTGCATTAATTATTATATACCTGATTAGAATGCATTTAGTGACTTTGTGGTGTCTGATTGCATGTCACAGCGTTAATATTAATACAAGATGACCAGTGGCTGTCTAGTGTTTACTTGGAAGTGTGTATGTGTGTGTGTGCGTGTGTGTGTGCGTGTGTGTGTGTGTGCGCGCGTGTGCTATGCGTGTGCGTCTGTGTGTCTGCAGTCCTGTAAGGCCTTGCGGAAAGATCGTCCGTGTAGACGGTCGTTGAGTGCACCGGTTGACCCTTGGCTGTTGTCTGGTGGTGGTGGCGATGATGATGATGATGGTCTTTGGTCTTTTTTCTCAGGAGAGAGACCTTACAAGTGCATTGTCGACGGCTGTACGAAGGCCTTTCGCCAGCTGTCCAGCCTACAGCAACATCTGAAGGGACACAATTTGCCTCTGACGAAGTCCTACCCGCACTCCTCCTCCCTCTCTCCGGTCTCGTCTGGCAGCGAACTGGCGGTCGGCAGCAAGTTTAAAAAGGTACGGCTGTTCAAGAGGCTCTAGCTGTCCTTGTTCTTGTGGTCAGTTCGATGCCCGGTTTTTGCACAGGTCTGGGATTCAAATCTCCACCGCCGGGGCGTTCTTATACTTCTTAAATTCATGTTTGGTGATGGTGGACACACTCTTGCCACTTTGCTATCACACTAATTGTAATTGTAATCTGACATTTATAAAGCGCCACTTCAAGAATAGACTCATCAGAGGCGCTCCCGACCCGAACCAGTGAGACTACTACTGTCAAATAATACAGACTTCAGGCGCGTGTGAAACTGCGGAAGGGACAAACTGAGGAACTCAAGCCGCATCTCTTGGGAAAGGCGATTCCAGCTATTAGGTCCAACATAGCAAAGGTTCTAGACTGAGCTGTAGCAGTGCGCATACGAGGGACAGTCAGGAGTCCAAGTCGCAGACAATTGTCTAGCTGGATTCTTCAGAGATATTAATTGTCTTGTAATGTTGTAATCAAGCTGATACAATGCGACAGGTGATAGTTTTGTAGCCTCTTATCTTAAATTACTTTGGCATAACTTACCTTAATATACTTTACTTTTCTTGAATTGACTTGCCTTGTCATATCTTTCCTGACCTTACCTTAACTTACCTTTCAAGTGTCTAAAATATCGGACACTAGATGCCTAGGAGCATTCTGGCCACTGACCCCATTGGTGTTTTCTTGTAAGAGTGACTGCAGTCCACTAGTGTCTGGCTGTCAGCTACAGCTACTGTCGTTTCTTACCAGACAGGTTATGTCTACAAGTGCTATATTCATATTAGCTTGTAAAATCATGTTCTGCTAGCGCCCTCTATTTGACTCAACTATAAAAATAACGCCACTGAGTTGTTTGATTTGAATGCCCCTGAGTAGTTTGTTCTGGAACAGGCGCTATATAAATTTACAAAAATATCGGGTCGATATCTTTGTAAGATCAAACGGCAGCATAAAAACGGGTTTCATTGCCAGAGATAAAAATGGAAGTTTTCAAACAGGTTTTGTTCGTCTACCCACCTTTGTTTTTGCAATTTTCATATTGCAATTTTCATATTGGCAAGTAATCTGCTTTATTCTCTCCATTCTGAGAGCTTGTAAAAGAGCTTTTACAACTGACTTGATCTCCTCATTGTTTTCTAACAGTGATTCACAGGATTCCATTTCATTTAACAAAAGCCCTGATCCTTCAGAGCTCGGATCAGTTACTGGCAGCCATTTCACTGTCATTCTCTTATATTCCTCATCGTTTTGCTGGCATTTTTATATTTGCCCCTCATTTAACTGGCATTTTTCATATCTATGCATCACAGAAAAATCTGATGAATGGATACCGTCTCACTGCCATGCTTTTGCCATCTGGAAATCACAGTCTATCAGAAATGCTCTTAGGTAAAATTCAAAGCTGCAATAATCCCACAAGTGCTTTCTCGCTCTCTCGCTTCGCTCTGTATGGCTTTTGATTCATCTCTACTTCACAAGAACCAAATTTCTAAATGATTATTATGAAAATGGTGTGAAAATCCTTGTTGACGTGTCACTAACCAATTTTGCTAAACATCCTCTGCTTTGTGCCACCATTATATTAGATGTTTTCTGTTGAAATGGTGTCACATACCTATCAACTTGTCACCATTTTTGCTAAATATTTTCAATTGCAGGAGTGTCACATTCCCCAGCAATATATCACCAACTTGCTAAACTTTTCCTGTCACGGTGGTAATAGTTGTCGCAATGCGTCACCAGTTGTCACACTAGTCTTTTGTGATCTGCTGAACTAAGTCAGTTCAGCCCGGACATTCTGCAATGATTGCAATTCTGAGAACTGACACCAGCTTGTGCCACCTTAAATTATTATTATTATTATTATTATTATTATTATTATTATTATTATTATTATTATTATTATTATTATTATTATTATTATTATTATATATTTATATGTGTGAGTAATGTAGTGTAAGGTAATGTTCCAATTGTTACGCAGCTTCAGTTAGCCTGAAGACGAAGGCAACAATCACAATAACAATCCTGTCAGATACCTGACACTATTGATTACCAGGTATTGAATTTCTACAGTGCGCTCCAGTCGGTTCTGCTTTTAAAATATGAACTAATTTTTTGTTTCTGAATGCTTTATTATTATGATTATTGTTGTTATTATTGTCATACCTTTCAATCAACATACCATTATCATTATTATCATTAGATACAGGTGGTCTATTGAAACCAAAGTGTTTGAATATTGCCTGCTGTGCAGAATTTTACTAATGACACTGGTGCATCAAACTGTACACATCTTTACCTTTCAACCAAAGTGTAAATTCAGATGCAGTAAATATCCATGTAATAATAATAATAATAATAATAATAATAATAATAATAATAATAATAATAATAATAATAATAAGAAGAAGAAGAAGAAGAAGAAGAAGAAGAAGAGGAAGAGGAAGAGGAAGAAGAAGAAGAAGTTTTTAAGCCCTGAGGAATCTTATGTACCTCAGGACGCTAAAAATAGTAATAATAATAATAGCAATAGTAGTAATAATATTAATAATAAAAATAATTCTGTTAACCTCAGTCCTACTTCGTAAACAATCCCTATAAACTGTTATAACCGTAAGCTTAGAATCGACGATCCTAATAATAACGATTAGGATCAAATTTAAACAAAGATAACCTTAGGTGATAAATAGTAATTAAATAATGAAAAATAATTTAGTTTATGTCAGCTTTAAATTACTTGCGAAAGCTTTGAAGGATATGCTTGGACGTATGCATATGTGTAATGGAACATTTTTGTAGCACCTTTAAGTGGAGTTTCGTGGCGAGGTTATTTTCCCTGCGCCTTGAGGCAGTTTCAACGTTGGTTTGTCTTCTCTTTCTTCCTTTTGAAATAATTTATAGTCTTTGAGCTTCGAATTTACCGTCTCTGCATAGAAGTCCTTGACAATGAGGTGGCATACTATTGCCTCGTAAACATGCCTTCTCAAACAGTGCATCTGCACAGCCGTGGATTTATTTAATGTCGATGTCTTGGAGCTGCATAAATCAGTTATCCCCGAGTTGATCTGTGAAGACTGTGAATGGGGAAATTTATTTATCTGCAGGTGGGGCAGACATTTGCGACGACTTTAACGCCCTTGCTAACCGTTAAACCCCGTGACTTTAAATAAACGTAATACGTGTTTGCGCCTTCACTGTTTATCCCTGCTCGGCCACTGCTGGTCTTCTTAGTCTGAAATGTCTCATTTCCACACTCGGTTCTGTTTATTAGCATTTTACGTAACATCAGTAGGCTTTCACAGCACTGTATATTTTTTATGTTACCCTAAGCATATGGGTCCATGTAGCATCAGTGTGGTTTATTAAATTCTGTTATGAGATCCTTTCTAGTTATCTTTGTGAACATTGGTAGATTAAACATAATGTTTCTACAGTTGTAACTGAATATGTGCCTCTTAAAAAGCATGGAAGTACTCTGGAAGCGATCATTTGACAGATGGAAAAGATGACTTGAGACTTCGCGGAAGCAATGCAACAGACAACAGGACGAACTTGACTGGATAGAAATGTTGTTCCAGAAATTATGGTGGGGTAAAAGTGACTCGGAGCAATGTCTACCGGTTGAAACTCCGTGTACACACAGGAGTCTTGAACAGTGATTGAGTAGGGTCTGCTGGCACTTATTGTGAATGCTACGATAGGTGACTGTAGAGTTTGAATCCTTGTCTGGTAGGTACGTGCAGTTTCTAGTCAAGGCATGACACTGGTTGGTAAGTTTTGCTGTGCTATTCAGTACCTTTGAAGTTAATGTTTGAACCAAACCTCGCTTCACCATTGCTTGGTTGCTATGGGGACTATGCAGTAGACGAACACGTTTGATAAAGGTGCATCTGTTTGTGGCATTCCTAATGCTGTTTTGCTTACCCGTTGGGTTTCAACTGTTTTCAGACGGCACTGCCGCGACCTCATGACCTTACCTGCCAGGTGTGTGAGAAACGATGTGGCGACGACGAGCTATTCTTCCAGCACATCCATAAGCACCACCCAGACTTCTGGCGTGTCCTCTCGGGCGGGCTGCCCCTATCCGATTTCGTTGAAACTCCGGAGCTGCGGACGACGAAAACGAAGAAGTTCACTTGTCCCGTCTGCAACAAGCGCTACGCACACGAGACGGGCTACGCCAAACACCTTGCGAGTCACCCAAGCGCGACGCCGGACGCACCGGGCCAGCTCTTCAACTGCACCGTCTGTCGCAAGATGTTCACGAAGGACGTCCATCTTCACCGTCATCTGGAGATGAAGACAGATCCGGGTCACTGCGCCGCACTGGCCGAACTCAAGAAGAAATCCGGATTCGGACCATTCGGAAGCTCCGTGGGATTGTCGTGCCTCAACCGTGACGCAACTTCATCGGACGACATGTGCGCGACGATGGACCCCGACTCGTCGTCCAAGTCGCGGTCCTTCCGTGTCCACTCCCAGGGCTACCCTCCGATGCGGAGCGGGTCGCTCGACGCAAACGCCGTTAGCGACACGGCGGAGTCTTTTATGCAAACGGCATCGTCGCGCAAGTACAAGTACGGCCGGGAGGCGGACGGTGCGGTCGGTTCCTCGATGCACCTTGGACCGAGCTCGTGTCTGTCTCCGCGGAACTCCAACTCCGGTTCGTCGACCCCTGATGCGTTTGCCTACATGCGGCCGTTCGGAGCAAGCAGCGGTCCGGCGGGGTTCGGTGATGCCTATCGCAAGGACTGCGACGCATTTCGCAGCTACCCGTTTGCATTTGGCAGCCATCTGAACCAGGACTTCGGTCACGGCCGCGGCTCCTACGCCCAGAACTTCTTCTGCCAGCGTCCGAGCATCGATGCGGAACGCAGGCATTCGCCTCCCGACTCGCGACATTCCTACTTCCCGTCTTCGTATCTGCCGCACTCGCAGAGCGGTCAAGGCCCGCTGCACGGCGTCATCTCGCAGCCACCATTCGTTCATCCGTCCGTGGAGACGGCACGGTTCGATGGCACCTCTGGCCTGCTCGACCCGTACCTCCAGAGAGGCGGTTTCTCCGATCACGAGATGGCGACAGCGTTGCACCAGTTGGCTCGCTCGATTCCGGGTTTCATCTGAGGGTTGCGATACACGGGCAGTTAAAAATTCATCTGCAGTGGTTGGGAGTCACACGATAGGCATGCCGGGTGTGGTTAGTTTAGGTTGCAGAGGGCCACTTAAGTCCAAAACAGATGCCGCAGGTAACTTTTACTGTTTTGAGCTTCCATTGTCGGAAATAAGACCATAAATAAAGAATTTAAATAAATTGAAAGTTGAGCCACAAGAGTAATGCTCAGAAATCTTAATGTAGAGCCTAGAAATTTAAAATTCATCTTGAAATTTAGAATTGAAAATTCGAAATTCGAATAAGGAAATTGTAAATTTGAGCAAGGAGTTTGGGATCTGGAAAATAGAAAATTAACTGCAATGGATTCAAAATAGAAATAAGAAAAAAATGAATGTCAGACAGAGTGTCCTTGTAAAAACTGAGCACTGGAAACAACCAAGATGCAGAAGAGCATAACTGGCAAAGCACTTTCTCTCCACTCTGGCTATTCCTTGTTGGACTGACAATCCCTTGTTGTTTGACTTTGGCCTTCAATCTTTCTGTTGCACTTTTGAGTTTTTCACTCTTTGCCTTTTATGTTTACAACCGTGAGTCAAACACAGTTTGTGCCTTTGCTGGATAAGAGCTGTTTGAAGAATGTTCAGAGAATGAGGTTACAAGAAACTTAGTTGCAGTTGCGAGTAGGGTCGCAAGATATGATTACAATGAGACACGTGATGCACGCTGTTGCAAATTACTGGAAAGAACTTATGAAATGCTTTCACTGCCTTACTACCCAAAGCTTTTCAATTTGCCGGAATTCGTAGCCCTTTAGGTTGCTGTGGGTAAGAAACAAGACAGGTTCCAGGAATTTTAGTGAATTTCACAACCATAGCGTCATCATTCCAACACAGAGGTTGTGTTCCAACTGCATTTTCGACCCGGCACTGATCTCAGAAGTGAAACCTGCCCCACAGTGGAAACATCTGCTGTCAGCCTTTGTCTCAACGGGCCTGAAACGTGCCAAAACAGCCCAGTGCACGGATGCATTGTCTTCTTGTTGCTGCCGATCGGTCGGCCCCCAACGGATCGCGAGCTCTTCGAACCCTCCCCCCCCCCGATTAGAGTTACTGCTTTGTTACATAATATGTGGCATTTATCGCAAGATTATCGAACAAATCTGTTGTTTTCTCTCGTTTATGTTAATTGCTCCGATTGCATTTCGATGCAGATGTGTGACTGCGAGAACCGACATGTGAAACTTAACATTGCTTATTTATTTCTGTTACACTTTTCCCGGCCTTAAAAACATTTTAAACATCTAGTATGAATATTTGTTTGCACATCGCTGTTTTGCCTTTCGTTGTTTTACCGGTGTTTTGCCGAATTGTTCTCTTTTCTCGCAATATGTTGTTATTCGTAAGAGGCTCTAAGCCAGTTATAATTTAGAAAAGGCTCTGTGCAGTTTGCCACGTTTTGCCGAAAGCCAAAGACCAACACTATGAAATAACCGAGGGTAATATTTTTGGCCAAAGGCCGCAATTTAATGTTATTGAAAGTAGACAGATCAGTGTTTCTTATGGAAAATTGTGGCCTAGTGTTGTAAAAGCACTGGTTCAACTAACGCTTTTGCTTACAGCAAGGCCACCTAGAGAAGAATCTAGAGAGTCGTTTTAGGCATTTAAAATGCGTCACTCATTAGCATTTCTGCAATGAGAACTGCTCCACAGTCTGTATGCATTGATTTCACTGTTTTTGTGCAACACCTTTAAAAGTGTGGTGCTCTTTAAGTTTTGTTAGGGTTCTCTTGATCTTTGTTGGCTAGTGGTGCTACTGAAGTTCCTAGATCAAATCTCACTTTTGAACTTCTGTGCCTTTCAAAGATTGGAGTTTTGTTAAAGAAAACTTTTTCCTTGTCAATAGCTAACTATAGAGCACTTTTAACACGTAACTGAGAGGCACCACAAATTGTTATCACACGTCACGTTACATTGCATTTCAGTTTACGATTGTGGTGAGTTAATATCCATCCATATTGTTCCTTGTTTCTGTTATTTTAGAGGTTATATGTTATGTTACAACAATAGAAACTTGATAAGGATATCTGTATAGTATCTTTCCGTTGAGTAATATCTCCTAGCACAATATCTCGCTTTTTACATTTATGCAGCCAATGTAATAACGATATTCATTACTGCCAACTTTGCCGGTGTTGTCGTAACCTTGGTTGTGTTGCCATTTTCTGTGTACATCATCAGTTACGACTTACTTTGTGGCTTACATTTTTCTTGGAGCGTTGCGCATGACATGATATATGTTTACATCGATTGATTTTAATTGTTGCATCATTCAGTTTAAATGCACTTTTGTTATTCAGCCGTCATGCATTTCTGTTGGAAGTTTTGTAGTGGCAGAAGTAGTTTAGTAACATGATAATAATAATAATAATAATAATAATAAAGGGCATTAATAATAATTTTAATAATATTTATACTAGTACTAATATTATTATTAATATTTAAAATATTAATATCAATATTATTATTACCGTGCTACTGCTAGCTGTGTAGTTTTCAAGAAGAGCATGTCACATAATCGCATGTCACATGATAACATGTCACATAACAATATGTCACATGGCAACAAGTCATGTTATAGCATTTAGTATAATATAATGTCACAACTTAATGTCATGTTATAGCATTTAGTATAATATAATGTCACAACGTGTCACATAATAGCATGCAGTATAATATAATGTCACACAATAGCATGTCATGTACTGGCATGTCATCTAATAGCATGTCATGTATAGCATGTTGCGTAGCAGCATGTTCTGTATGATCAAGTTCTGATTAGAGACTGCGCATCACATGTTTCGCCAGCTGCAGCTGATGACTTCTTTTGGTTGATCTGGTAGACGATTTCTCACCAAACAGGCTGACCAGTTGACTGACTGGTTTCCAGTGAACGACTGTTTCAGGGTAACTGACCAATTTGCAGACTGACCAAACGACAGACCGACCGACTGACTAACAAAAGTTAGTGACTGGATGATTGACTCACTAATTAACTCGTTCACTAACTGATAAACTCACAAATCAATACCGTTAGTTGAACAACTGTCAGTTTATTATGATGTAAAGGTTGCTTACTGGTCAGCATTTGACTGACTTGGTATTATTCAACCGGGGTACAAAAAATATTGGCAATCCTTTATCTGAGTTTATAATATTATGTTAAGGGTAAATGTTAACATGCACGCCAACTCAGTTTCAATGATCTGTAAATATATATATATAATCTACAGTATGTTTTATTTTCAGCAAGGGTAAATGAAACCTTCTAATTTGCACATTGTATAACCTTACAAACAGTCAGAGTGCTTATATGAACTTTGAACTTTTAGCTTTTTTGAAGTTCTTTTTAAAAGTATCATGTCATTAATATGTGTTCTTTTTGTTCTTGTTATTGTTCCTTGCTCTTTTTAGCATCATCGTTGTTCTTCGTCGTCGTCCTCATCAATGTCATTCTCATGACTTGGTTGACGAAAATAGTGAAACTCTATGTTGAGTTTGAATGGCTTTAGTACAAATTAGACAAAAAGTTTGCCAAAAAGTAAAAATACCGGACATTCGTGTGTCCGGTTTTAACTCTGATTTTTCCCGACAGATGGCGCAAATACGAGACTGTCCGGTTCAAAACTGGACATCTCTCAACCCTACTCATTACTGTCATAGCCATTATCTTCGATGTCGTCGTCATCATCATCATCACAGTCTTTATCATCTCTGCGACTCATAAGTTGTTCATATGTTGTCTGTGTTTATGTCTGTCTCTAAAAAAATCCGTGTGACCGTTTACTTGGAGATGTTAAGCTATAAGTTTACGGCTTTCTCTTTTCTGTTGCGACGAATAATCAGTTCAGAATTTACATTTATTTTCTGTTTCCTGTCTCATGATCAACTTTCGGTGGCAATTCGGCACTGTCGCCCACGGAAGTTAAGCAACGCTGAGCGCCGTTAGTATAAGGATGTGGGATCACTCAGTCAAACGGGCAGCGGTGGTGAAGGATCTCATCAGATAAATTCATTGAAAAATGAGCAGGGTCGAGGCCATACGTTCGCTATAGAAAACAGACCTTCTGGGGAAAAGACCCGCCTGGACCGGTAACTGACTACCAACAGAAATTGGGAGCTTAGAAAGATATTATATTTTTGGATTTCTGTCAACCTGCATGCGTTTCACTTTTCAAACTGCTGGTCCACATTTCTTTCTGATTCGTTTCTACAGAGGCGCTTTAAAAGTATGTAATCTTCAGCATTTCTGGGCTAGCCGCCCTGTCGTCGAAATTCCCAAACTATGGGGTTTTCCTTATTCCAATTATTAAATCTTTGCTTGTGAAAGTTAGTTTTTATGAATTCGCCATTATCCTATTTATTTTTCATTTGTTTGGTTATTGGCAAATTTTAAGGTGGACTATTCATCCGTAGCTTTTGAATATCAGCTAATTTGGCGCAATCGCTAACATCTAGCCAAGGTATTATTGGCACACATATTATACACTTATTAATAAGTATTTTCACATATATAGGCCTACATCACTCGTGTCTATTTTCGTATATTAGCCGACGAGTGCAAATAAAAATTTGAAATTGAATGTTTTAAATTGTGACTTTCTAAAAACGTATAATTTCTAGTGACATGGTGAATGGCTTTGGGGCGATAGATAAAGATAATTGCTTTTAATGGGTGTAATGCGCATAAGGCAGTCCAGTGGCGTACGTGACTTGCTTAGCCTGAGGGATCCGGTACCTGGATGGAAATTGAGGTAATCTGAGACGGGGAGCACCGAAGACGTGGACCCTATAATAAATAGGGAACCTGAGGAGCGTCGTGAGCTCCCAGCGGAGTCCGGGGTGGAGCCCCAAAAGCAAACTCATTTTGCCGAAACAAAACATGACATGCCAGGAATCGAATACGTGAAATTGGCCTGGAAAATACTCTTCATTGCATGACAGAGCAAAGTCATAAGTTACCGATGGAGGGGCAGGGTACACCTAGGCCATACGGTCGCTATAGAAAAACGTATACATTTACATCTACCTAGAAAAATCTCATTGGATCTTCACAAGTTCCAAGGTTTATGGCCTTGACCTTATGGGGAACCGGCCCACGGGACCCCCGGCCAGGTATGCCAATGAGACAGACTAGGGTGTATCTAGGGTGATATCCCCCTGCCATGATAACATTTGATTTAGTGATACTGAGGTAGCCCTTTTAGTTGCGGTTTACCGTCAGCACTGTTCAAGAAAAAAAATTGACAGCGATAGCACTTGAGAACCAAATATGTTAATAGCTTGTTAGAAACTGGAGAACTCAATAGAACGTGTCGTAAGAACTGTGTGCAACTGAAAAAGGCGATGATCAAGAAGTCAAACAGCAAAAGAAAGCCATAACATAGTGAAGAAATATGGAAAATGCAGAAAAGAGGAAAATATGGATGAAATAGGCAAATGACTAAAAGGTAATTAGAGATTTCGAAGACTGGCAAAACAATCTTCAAAAGTCTGTATAATTGAAAAAAATGAAGTCTTCAGAAATTCTGGAAGTTGAAAAGTGATCTTGAGTCCTCAAGAGTCAAAGACTTTAAAAGTCATGTTAAAAATTTCCTTTTCTTTGTTGAATCCTGGTAGGCTAAATGTAAACGCAAATCTCCGAAATTTCGCAGCGTTACACAAAAGCCGCGCCAGGACAACCAGCTTATACACGGGCGCTATATCAAATATATTCCGCAAGAGACAGGTTGTTTGGTCAGCTTCGGTGATGGATCAGAATCCTGGGACGTTGGTGATGGAGAGAACTAAAGTTCTTGTGAAGAGGAGAGGCAGAGAAACTAAAGAGGAATATTCCGACAAATGAGGAAGTTAATTTCAGTCGATGTCTAAATGCCTCTGCCCTATGCCACTCTACTATATCTGAGATGATAATATTATATATACTTAATTAATAGTTGAGTCGAGGTCAAGCAAGGCTCGAGGCTGTAACACAAAATATAAAAAGCAACAATCTGACAACTTTCTCCCTCGATAAAACTTCACTTTTTCACTCTAAAACTGGATTCAAACCCCAGGCGCAGAGCTAAAATGCGATCATCTAACCAGTCAATTAATTACCAATCTGCCATCAGAGTTACCGGTTTTACACGAGGGTCGCCAAACTGGCCACCTGGCGGATGCGAGGCGAAGTAAGTTCCTCAATTCTCGTCTCTCTTTAGTTAAATGATGGGAAAAAAACTGACGATCAAATATCGGTAACCATGGCGACCAGTGCTCTTAGAACGAATGTATCTTAAGTAGATCCTGGCGCCATATTGCGAATTACTGCAAACTAAGATCATTAGGAGTGGAGCAACTAAGTGACTCTTTGAATCGGCCAAAGAATGAGGACGGATTCAGCGTGAGTGCTTTTGTTAGGTCATCCAAGAATATCTTAAGTCATCTGTCATCTCAGTATTATTATTTCTGCATTTATTAAGCTCAATTATCTAATGACTAAGCATCAATCGATAGCGCTGAGCAGTTGTAAGTGAAGGACTTGCTCAAGGTCCCTACACAGCAACCGTCTCGGAGGAGGCTCGAACCCATACTCTCAAAGTTACTAGCCAAGCGCTCTATCCAATCGGCTACCGTGCCCCACAATATCACTATCACCAATGTCACTTTAATGTCATCGCTGTCAATGATACCCTCCCACGTCATTCGCACTGACACCATCACCGCCAGTCGTCGAGCACCACCATTATCATCAACGTCGTCGTCGACATCATCATCCGTCACCGTCATCATCGGCTCTTTCGTCGTCGTCATCACTCCCACTGTTATCATCGTCGCCTTAGTTGTAGAGCGATCTCCATCATCTTTAGAGACTGGTGGACATCGTACTCGGCCCGACATTTCGGGTTCCCGATTGTAGCGGGTGGTGTGTGGCGGTGGCAGCTGGTGTGGTGGGTCCAAAGCCGAGCTTACGAGCCGGTGGGTAGGGCTTTCCTCTGAGGGCGAACGACAGGACTCGGCGGAATCTGTTGTTGAACGCGCAGTAGATGAGGAAGTTGACGGAAGAGTTGGCGATGACGAGTACGTTACTAATACGGCTGAAGTAGAACTGGAAACCGCCGCAGAACCTCGCCTCGTCGCCGAGGATCGTCCAGAAGATCTGCGTCAGCAGCGCCGGAAACTGGCAGATGGAGAAGACGATGACGACGACGATGAGGACGAGCGTGACGCTGTTGTCCTGCTGCTGACGCGGACTCTGCATCTCCTGCCGCTTCCTCTTGACGTCCTTGAGAGCCGACATCAGCCGGATGTTGAGGAAGGTCAGGACGAGCAGCGGCAGAACGCATATGACGATCGTGTAGAGAATGTTCCCGTAGATGATGCGGTAGCTCTGGTCCTCGGCGAGGACCGTGTGGACGGCGCAGCTCACCGTTTCGTTGCCGGCCAGTCGTCCCTCGAAGAACTTCGGTGTGTTATAGATGGTGGAGAAGAGGAGAACAATGGCCAGCTGCTTCTTTGCCTGCTGTACGGTGCAGAGTCGGATCGCCTGGTAGGGCATGCAGACAGCAATGTAGCGGTTGACTCCGACGAGTACCGTCACCCAAATGGTCGCCGTCTGGGCGATGAACATGAAGGGGAGGAGGTGGACCAAGAGGAAGGGGTAGTTGCGGGTCACGTACGTCGGGTAGAGACCCGTGAATTTGACGAAGTGAGGGATGCAGTAGACCGGAAAGACGGAGAGGAGCATGAGCGTGTCGATGACGCTCAGGCTCTGAAACAGGAAGGAGGTCGACGTCTTCAGGCGATCCTTCCGGAAGACAAGGAACGACAGAGAGTTGCCGACGGCCCCGAAGATGCACAGGAGGCCAGTGAAGACCGTGTAGATGACGAATGAATACAGGACACACGATGGCGTATCCCGCTGGTCCTCGGGTATGTCTTCCTCCTCGCATCCGCCCTCGTCCACTGACCCCAGTACAGGGTCCACGCTCGGAAAGATGTCATCCGGTGCAGTCCGATGGTCGATGCTGAGGGCTTCTAGCGCCGATAAGGTCAAACCACTCATCGTCTTTTTATTTCGATCGCAGTCTCAATCTATCAGCCAACGACCAAGAACGGGTCAAATACCAGCCAACCTACACATATTCCGCCACGTCTGGTTCAATCCTGCTGTGTTCTACAAATGAAACAGAAAATAAATTTAATACAAATTAAATTGAACACTTTTACGCAGTTCTATAAACAAAAACAACAACATTCCTTGTGACAAGAATTGCTTTCGGCTGAAGTGCAAACACGACTATTGCAAATCAAAACCTGGACAACAGCTTTTTTATGGGCTGACCACTGTAATGTTGGAACATTCGAGATTAAGAGGATGGCCCATAAAGTAGGGAATCAGTAGAGTTAGATCATACATTAGTGTTATGTAGAGGAATGAGTCTTTATTTCGGCTAATGTTCGCTCTGCATAATCTGTTTTGGGCTTCAGATCTCGACTAAAAACTCACCTCTTTCTGAACGCAATTCCTCCGTAGGACGTCTTTGTGTCTTCTGGATTTCCCCTTGACTGTTCGACCGCATTCATCATAGAATTTGGATTGAACAATGATTTTGCTTAGCAGCAACCGTCGGCTGATGCCTTGAGCATCATTACAGTGGCGCTATATAAGTTCTTAGACTAGATTAGATCCTTCGCCGTTCTATGGCTTGATGAGACTGTGTTAATTAAAAGTCGTTAGAATACAAGAAAGAAAACGCAATAACAATGAAATATCAGTTTCGTATGACGCACGCATCTGGATTCGAATTCCCAACGCAGCGATGAATTGCCAACAAACATCAACAGTGAGGAAAGTCTGTTGTTTAGGAAGAACAGAAGAGAGGATTGAGTCAATTCATCATATCCTTCAATGCTCGATTTTCCGTTTTCGCCTCTAGCATGTGAACATTGGCTCTATTCGGCTTCTGAGTTCTTATTATCCTGTGAGTAGATACTTTTTTGAAGCGTTATATAAATGAATGAAAGAACGAACGAACGAACGAAAGAAACGTATGAATGAACGAACGAACGAACGAACGAACGAACGAATGAATGAACGAACGAATGAATGAACGAACGAACGAATAAATGAACGAATGAATGAACGAACGACTGAACGAAACAAACAGATGAATGAATGAATGAATGAATGAATGAACGAATGAGTGAGTGAATGAATGAATGCCCCGGGGCCAGATCTTCGCCTGAGGCACAGATGTGACGACCAGAGGCCACTTTATTAACCGACCGACTTTCACTTCGTTTGGATGCGGCTGCCAAAAACAGAAGTTCACAAATTTTCAAAATCTACCTATTTTTGGCAGAACTAAAACTCCGTACGCGTGGAAGGGTAGAATGGGGTAGATAGCGCTCAGCCACTGACGAGGGTCGACGATGGAGTACCTGGGCTTGACAGCGGACTTTGTGGAATTATCTTAGAATATGGGGAAGACGGGTCCGTCCTGAAAGAGATTGATGGTAATTCACGACAAATCACGTGACCTCGTCCTTACCTAATTATACTCGCAGACAAATGATTATTATCTTAGCGATCTATGGAGCCTTAAAAGAAGATCGGGAACAGTTTCGTCGTACTCCCAATCCATCTCTCTAGTTTTCATTCTGCCTTCGTCTGCCCGTCTGTGTTTCTGTCTGCTGGTCTGTCTGTCTAATGCTCTGTATGTCTGTCTGTTGGCCTGCTTGGATGCTTCGTTTTTTGTTTTCATCTTACTTATCTACGCTGCTAATTACATGCGGACTATTCTAGTCTTATAACATATTAGGTCTAGACATAAGCTGTTTATAGTCATATGATGGACACGTGTGAATGGATGTGCATTCTGCAAGCCTGTCCATATATATATATATATATATATATATATACATATATATATACATATATCTATATATATATATATATATGTGCATACATATATATGTGCATGCATATATATGTGCATGCATATATTTGCATATATACATAATCAAGCAGGAATATACTTGTAAGATATTTTGATTAAGTGCAGAACATGTAATATAATTATTATGTATATGGAAAGATCGTGGAATAGGTCGTCGGGGTAATTGGGTTTGTCAACGACAGTCTCTGTTCTGTTGTTGACCTAGATGCTGAACGATTCAAATGACGCAAATGTCTCCCGCGAAAGAACGTCGCTCTACTTAAGCCATGGCGTCTTCCATTACGCTGCTCTCTAGCAGGCTGCCTTCCTCCTAACATCCGCTAAGAACCTCGAAGGCACACCATCTGTCGCAGGCTAGAATGCTGTCTCCTTTTGCAGGGACTAATGATTACCGCTAAATCTCGCGAGATCTGCGACGTTAACGAAAGCGTCGGTAGTCATTATCTGTGAAGTTGTTTATTCAGAAGCGCCTTAAAAGTCATCAAGTCCAGAAAGTTCAGATAAAATCCGTATTAATCTCCAACCGAGAGCCCAGCGACGATTTAAAGCAGTCTTTGGTTGGTAAGCTCATATGGCTAAAATACAAATTTAGCGCTCAAATGAAACGTTGCAAATGCTGCCGAGCTAAAGAATTTTGAGGCGCATTTACAAAGGAAACTATCGGTTTGTTCAGTAGAAAGCTGTGCGAGCGGTATGACCCAACATTTTGGCGAATTTTTAGATAGAATTGTACTGAATGTGAAATAAACAGTGATATGCACTAACTACTTTGAAAGTAGTTTAATTACGACTACTTTAAACTACTCTTGAAGTAATTTACCTAGGAGTTGGTAACGTATTTTATTACGTGGGCGCTCGCGCAAGAAACTGACCAGTCTAAACCAGTCTGAACCGGTTTGCTGGCGTAGCGGGAAGGAGCCTATAAAATGTAGTCGCGAATGCATTGTTAATAAATGCGCGAAGATTTTGTACCGTTAGTCTGTTGTGTGCTAAGCGGATAGTTGTCTTTGATAGATGATTCTAGTGGTTAGAGACTGTATATCGATGTCGATGAAGTGCTGCTGTGATTGGACTGTTCGTTTCTTTAATAAACACGCTGATGCGTGCATGTGGGATTAGTGAGACAGAGATAGATAGATGGACAGATAGATAGACAGACATACATACATACAGATAGAGAGAGAGAGAAACATGATGTACAAAACAGATATGCAGCTATACAGCCATGCAGAAATAGAGACAAGAAAGCATAGGCAGAGAGGAGGACAAATATGGAAGGAGATGTTGAGAGAGAGAGAGAAAATAGGAGAGGAGGAGAAGAGAGAAGAGAAGCGGAGAGGAGAGAAGAGGAGAAGAAGATAAATCGATTCGAGAGGTGAGAGCTTAAAATCCCGCTGAGTTTAGTGAGTCGAACTAGTATGTAGATTGCGTGCTATCCATCACTTATATGATTCTGATCAAAAGGCGCTACATAATTACCACTCGCAGATTTTTCCACGTCTTCAATCGATACCGAATCCCAGCGCAGCAGAATTCTAGGCAACAGTAGCTGATATTTAAGTCTGCATGGCGTGCTCCATTACTTCCGCTGTTGCTTTCTTTCTTGTAATGTCGTGTATGTCTGTCGTAATATAAAGCAAAGGCATGTGATATAATGTAATTTCATGCCACGTTATACAGGTCTGTTGTGATGAAACGTAGGTCTGCTGTGATGTAAAGTAACGTGGTGTGTTCTAAGAGCCGTTCAGATAACAACACCTCGTATACATGGATTGGACCAAAGGTTCTGCTCGAAGTGAGCAGTAGAGAAAGTATTCAGATGGAGCGACCTTTACTTACTGATCGTCATTTCCTTAATTAATCTGTTAATTAATTCGTTCAAAATTCTGTTACACGTTCATTTATTCATTCGGTCATTCGTACAGATCACAGCTCCTGATAGCGACCGGACTTTTGAAGTGTTCGTGTAGTAGATTGCATTCTGAGAGCAAAGGATGTGACTTCGTCATAGGAAATATAGAAACTCTTGTGTACCCAGCTGAACTAGCTATCCTCTTCGAACAGTGCAACGTCCTGCCTTTCGGTGAATGTTCCTTCATCTGTTACACCCTAACCCTAACTACGTTTGCGAACCTTTAATTAACACTTGACAACTGTTCTCTTTCTGCCAAGAATATTCTTGAAGGGTCGATACATAAATGTTTTACTGAACGAATGAACTAACGAACAGAAGAACGAACTAATGGATTTGGGCTTAGGCCTACATGTCGCTGCATGCGTTGCTTTTGGGCCTGAATATTCAATGCAGTCACAAGACAATAAAATGGACCAGACCCGAAAAATATAGGAAAATTCATCCCAGTAACGAAACGGCTGACAGAGTAGTTTGTTTCCCCTTCCACCTATAAAACGTACCTTGGTAATAATTGTCTGCAGGCGAGCCATATTTACATTTTACCAAGCTATTTGGAGTCAGAATTATTCAACTGAATATTTGGGAACAAAAAATCAAAGCCTCAGCGTGTATCGCGTTATGCAGAACTTCTCGAATTTAAAGACAAAGATAAAAATTTAAGTTTTTGTGGAAGAAACAATTCAATTCATTGTGAGGGAGGATTGAACCATAACCCTACTTATATACGTCAGCGTTCCTTATGTGAACAATACCTTGTATTACATGCCTGTATGCATTACATACAAAATGGAATACACCCTGTACTGAATTGGTAACACTGCGTTCTAAATACAGTTATATGCAGAGTATTACATGCTGTAATGTTACAGCACATCGTATTAAACACTGTAATCCCTCGGGTGCTACAAAATCTCCCGGTGGCTTCGTTATTTATTCACTGGACGTAAAGTATCGTACAGTAAAGCTGTGTGATGTTATGCAGGTCTATTGGGTAATTTCGTAAATTATACAATGATGCAATAAATTTATTTCGTAAATTACTCAATAATGCAATAAACTGATGATTACATCAGAATATCTTAAACAAGAACACCCAGTGTGACGGTCCTCGTGTCAGTATTATATTGCTGAGATTTGCGTAGCGCCTTTTACGAGACACTACTCAGAATCGAAATCGCCAGCGTGTTTCTGCAACCGTGAACAAAATCCGCGCATGCGGGGTGGGAAGGAGGCACTAAGGGAGGGTGGCTAAGGGAGAGAGAGAGAGAGAGAGAGAGAGAGGGAGGGAGGGAGGGAGGGTGGCAGTGGGTGGGTCTGAGGGAGCGAATTCATTATGCATTGGTATGGCATGTAGTATCGATAGATGGTGAATTCCGTTAGTCGTGGTTGGGCGCATGGCTACTGTGCCCATTCCTACGTCTTTCCATCCTTCCATCCATAGGTCGGTCCGTCCGTCTGTCCATCGAACCTTCCATCCATCCGTCCATCCATCCGTCCGTCCGTCTGTCCGTCCGTCAGTCTGTTCATCCGTCCATCCCTCCATCCATGGATCGCTCCGTCTAAGTCCCTTAACATAATTTTGGACGCCGCTCTGGTTTAACTTGCCAAGAAATCTGTAAGTGCCTCTGGCGCTAGGTAATCTATTTAGAAACCTGGACCTGGCATCTGCCCAACGCCCCAACACCTGCACCGCTGTATTTGTGTATATCTGTGTTTGTTTGTCAGCATGCGTGTGACTGAGTGTCTCAGCTAAGAACTTCTATAGCGCCTGCTCATATCAATCACTGAGTAAAAGTCAAGAGAAGCCCTGGAAGTCAATCAAAATTCTGAATGTAGGCAGACTGTTCAGACAGAACAGAAAAATGCACTGAACTGACTTCAGGAAGCTAATTTTTTAAGACTAAGCTTGACCGAAATGTTCATTCTAAATAGTCTGTCTGTCTGTCTGTCTGTCTGTCTGTCTGTCCATTTCTTCTAATCGCGAACTCTACAGACTTTCATCGAACTAACTGTGAGGCTGTTGTATAAGTTGTCAGTAAACTTTGTTGTCTGTTTCAGTCGGAACTCAGAATTGCATTATCATTGCAACCGATCATCAGAAATAAATATAAACAAATTTCTTGTACAGTAGAAGACCATTTTCAATTATCTCTTGAGCACCGACTCTCTGTTAAAGGATGTGACTTCGTCATAGGAAATACAGAAACTCTTGTGTTCCCAGCTAACTAGTTGTCCTCTTCGATCTTCACTGCCAACTAGACTTAACAGTGCGCTTAATTTTTCAACTTTAATCCCATTTCATACGAGTTTGTGCTCAGTCAGTATGTAATCGTAATCGTAATCGTAATCATAAACTCTGGGTTTATACAGCGCTCAACGCAAGCCAAGTCTCGGGAACCAGCTTACACACACGGCGCATTTATGTGCGAAGTATTGTGCATTTATGTGCAAAGTATCGTGCATTTATGTGCAAAGTATCGTACATTTATGTGCAAAGTATCGTGCATTTATGTGCAAAGTATCGTGCATTTATGTGCAAAGTATCATGCATTTATGTGCAAAATATCGTGCATTTATGTGCAAAGTATAGTGCATTTATGTGCATAGTATCGTGGATTTAAGTGCAAAGTATTGATTTGCACCAGCAGAACAGTAGTTCATTATGCTTCACAGCACAATGCCTTAACTGAAATTATACCATTGATGTAACGCCTGTAATTAATTATTTAGTTTGGATGATCGTTCTAGCGAAACACTATTGGTGCGTTTACACTGCTCCTTTATAGCCTATCGATCTATGCAACTGCGCTATATAATGCATTTTGCAATTTTGCAGTTCAGTAAAGCATCTGAAACTGAAATTCACTTGACATAGCTAACGATGTCTTCGTTGTCTAAAGTGACGGGGTCAAGCAATCAGACAGAGGTCGGTCTCAAGGTCACATTGACTCTCCTCTGTTGCCAGACTTGATGCACTTGTGTCCGTCGACGTGTCTGCTCTGGTCACAACAGTTTCTGGTGTCCATGGGCATTAACTCAAAGAATTTCATTGCTAAAAGTCGCTGAATACATTGCAAATGCATTCATGCTACTGCCTGTCTGCCCATCTATCTTGTCCGTTTCTCTCTCTTCCCCCTTCTCTTCCTCCCTCGTTCTCTCTGTCTCTATCTGTCTGTCTGACTGTCTGTCTGTCTCTGTTTAAAGAAAACCAAGTCTATAAAAGTAGCCAAAATCAGACTGGCAGGAAATGGCAAGAGACTAAAACAGCCTAATTACCTCTAGGTCTACAGGGACGACGAGACACAGACAACAAGAGAAACTAGAGAAAGACAGAGATACACTAAGCAAGGATAGGATACTGAAAAAACTCGCAGCAGCAGGAAAAGAAAGACACAGGAAATGAGAAAGAGAAACCGAGGATCTGAAGCCGTCATCCTATCGCAGGAGATGGAAGGATCGAGAAAACACATAGACGAAGAAACAGACTGACGCCCAGACGGACAAAGAGACGGAAGGACAGATACAGACGCACGGATCTCACGGTGGCTCAAAAGGGCTTGTGCTGTCGCCAAGGAATTGTAGCCAGCGACGCTGGGCTAATTATTTCATTTTCGCCGACGGAGTACTGCGTAGCCAAATTTGCCGAAATACGCCACTAATGATGTCAACCTGATTTAGTAACAAAGAACTGCTTTAGTAACAAAGAACTGCTTTAGTAACGAAGAACTGATTTAGTAACGAAGAACTGCTTTAGTAACAAAGAACTGCTTTAGTAACAAAGAACAGAACTATGGGTGCACTGGAAGACATATGCACAAACAGACGAACGAAGACCGAGAGACATCCAGCTGAAAAACGGAGAGCATACAGAGGAGCGACTTGAAAAGCGAGTGAAATAAAGTTGGAAGAAGATAAAGGAAGTGAAGAGAAGAGCGGAAAGAACGGAAAGAACGAAGATGGGAGAAAGCAGAAAGAGTGGAGAAGAAAGAAGAGAAATGTGGAACGAAACAGACAGACAGCAGAAAGCAGAGAAGGAGAAAGAAAGTAGAAAATGCAACGGGGAAGGAAAAAGAAAACAAGAAGAAACATAAGGAGGAGAAGCAGCAGGATGACACGAAGAAAAGAAGGCAGAAGAAAAGAAAAAGAAGAAGAAGAAAAGGAGTAAGAGGAGAAGGAAATGGAAAAACGAAAAGTAGAGAGTATAAAGATAGGCTCAGGAAGAAGAATAGGCGAGAAATCAGAAGGCTGAGAGACGCAATGTGTAACATGGAGATTGCAGAGAGTAGACGCAAATAGAGAGAACGAAGTAGGAGGCAGAAAACGAGAGAAATAGAGTGGGAAAGAGGGAGACAGAGACAGAGAGACATGCAGACAGACAGACAGACAGAGAATGAGAAGAAGTGACCAATATGTCAAACAGGTGATAGATGCAAGTCAAGAATAATTGCGAAGAGATTGGCCATTCGGCCGCCATCGTTAGCATTTTATATCTACAGGAAGCATTCTGCCCCACGTGAAGTCCGCCATTTATGTCTAGTCGCGAGGCTGGCAATATTCACGGAGAGATCCAACCCTCTGCTGGAATTTAATAACAGCCTAGTAGCAAGCAAACAAGATTGCGACACGACTACTTGCAAATTTGGGGCTTTATTGGGTCTCGAGTTCGAGCAATATTACAAGAAAGACTCTACTGCGGCGACGGTGACCTATACCTATGCGTATGCATATAAGCACTATCCCTGTATCCTATGTTAGGGATTCTGTAGTTATCTGAGTCACCCAAGGAAGGAGACAGCAGAACCAAAGGAAAAAGTCACACTACTTCCTCTGAGCCACAAGTCTTCGTCGATCCAGACGAGACTGTAAAAGAGAATGTCACAGAGAAAGAGGCATTGACCCTATCGAACCCAAAAACCAGAGATATGCACACAGTTACCATTACGAAGACCAGGCACGATAAGGGAATAAGGTACTATAACGAAAACCAGAGACTGAAGGAAAGGAAATGGTAACCATAACGAAACCCAGAGATAGATAGGAGAAAGTTAAAAACCACACCAAAGCCAAGGTTCTGAGGAAGGAGACAGCAGAACCCCAAGAAGTTACAAGAAAGCAGACAGTTGATACAACGAAATTAAAAGGCAAACGGAAAGAGACAATTACCCCTATATATATATAAGACGAAAGAGACAAATACCAGTAGAGCTTTCAAGTAAAATAGGAAACGTGATAGGAGACAGAAATCCTTAAAAACGAGATGACAGAAGGAAGAACAGAATTATCATGAACAGATGATATCGAGAAAACAAACATACCCTCGTGAAAACAATAGATAGATACTAGCGATAATTATCGATCATAACCAGAAACGCTTCTACAATTTTTTGACTTCACATAAGCGTTCGAAAGTGTATGCCATTGAAGTCTTCAGCTTAATGCTAGGAAAGATGAAGCAGCTAAACCAAAGCAACACAGATACAGGAATAAAGATTAACAAAACAGATACAGGAAAAAAGATAAACTGAGATCTGGTGAATTATCTTCGATTTGCTGACGACATTAGTCTGCTAGCTAGAAACGAAACAGACGTACAAGAAATTACCACACACGTATCGACACAACCAGTGGAAAATTCGGATTTACTCCATGATGAAAGTAAAGAAAACAGAGACAATGGCAGTCTAAAAATACAATATTAAGTTGATTATTCGTAATTTCAAATAGTATTCCACGTGACATAGGCCTAGTCGAGCCAAATAAGCGGAACATGGTTCTGTCTGGGTCATCCTGTTGTATCCCACATGTATTTTAAAGTAATGTATTGATATAGTAATATATTTTATGCTGTTGTTTTTGGGAGCAATAAATGAAATGAAATGAAAATGAAATGAAAAACCAAGAGCAACGAGCGTCAACATCCGGCGAGAAATTATTGAACCTGTCCACCAATTCATTTTATCTGTTTAGGAGAATTAATGTAGTGTAAACATTGAACAGACATATAGCGCCAAGTTAATTAATTCAACCCCGCCACGGAGCATGTAGCAACGGAACCACAGCCTGAAACTTCTGACCAAGATGAGACATGCGCTTACCGAACATAAATAAGGTGAGTGAGAGATATAATATAATCTGCTAACTTCTATAGCGACGGGACAAGAAGCGCCATGTAAAAGTGTCAGTTGATCGAGTGCAATTTTTATACCAAAGCCGAGGATCTGAGGAAGGAGGGAGTAAGAAGCAGAAATAGGTCGGCTTATTTACTTATAAATATAATACTTTTGGAACTATAAGAAACATTTTAAACAGGATTCTCTCTTATCAATGGCAGCTAAATAGTATAATTATTACAATGCGCCTTGGTCTGCTGTCTGTTTCTTTGTTTTTCTGGCCGTGGCTTTTAAGCCATTTGTAGTTTCTGCAAATCTCTCTTAGTGATAACAACGAGAAGTAAATTACAGTAGTCGAGACAGCTAGAAACTTGGGCATTTGCTATATTGAAACCAAGTCAAAAAAACAGACAGAGAGAGAAAGCAAGAAAGAATGAGAGAGAGAGAGAGAGAGAGAGAGAGAGAGAGAGAGAGAGAGAGATATTCTTCGGACTGGTAGGCAGGAGACAAACCGAAGGAAATTAAGCTAGACGGACAAAGGTCTAGACTGAGAGGCGTAAAAATAGAAGATGGATATCTCACTAGACATATTCGTAAAGCGACATAAGACCTATTTGAAAGGTCTTGCTTCTGTAATCTGACAGCTCTGACCCACCCACACCTACATATGGACATATGGTGTATCAACAATGTATTACTTACTTACTTACTTACTTACTTACTTAACAATATACATGGACATAGACACAAGGTAACTGAACACAGAAAGAGATAGAGCAACCCAAACCATGTCTTACATCAGCTACTCCCGCCAGTTAAAAACCTCAGTTATTCCCTACGGCCCCACACCCATGACCGCATTATTCCTCCCGCTGATAATTTAACTCGTAAATGTTTTATTATTAGGATGTTGTATGCATATTAAGTTTTTCTTGTGTTCTTAAATACTTGCAAATCGACGTGCGATTAGCTATCGGTTAATAAAAATATACTTACTTACTTGATCAATTTATATGAAGTTTGACGAAGTAAAACCACTTTTCTCTACATTTACTAACAAAACTGCATACCGTTCCTCTTGTCTCTTCTCTTGTCAAAAACTGTCTTGATCCATAGTGAACTGGTTCAGTTTGGTCGAACCGAAGGTAAATGTCATCGCCATAACAGCTCGATGGTCCAGACGCCCATTAAAGGCATCCATTAAAACAGAAATTCAGTTCGTTCGACCGCGCTGCTTGTCTGCCAGACCGACAAAATTATAAACAATATCACGCGATTGCGAAACGATAACTGAAGCATTAAGATTTCCTTCCAGAGAACCTAACCACACACGCAGTTTAAGTCATACTCAGCTCGCTGCAACTGTCGTCTGCGCTATCATTTCCGGCTTACTGCGCATGCGCCGGCGATGTTGCAGGTGATGGACGCGAATGGGTCCAGATGGAGGAAGATCGGGTCGAGCCGAGCGATGTTGACCGAAGTGATGACGTCACTGATGTGTGTTCACGCTACGATGACGTAAAAACAATTACGATCCACGAACTTTTATAGCGCCGCTGTGATAATTGCCAAAGGCATTATTCGACGGTCGTTGCTTAGCAAACCTGGTATGCGCACCAATTTCCAGGGTGAGTGAAACAGCCTACGGAGGAAATTAACCCGGAAAAAGATGGATTTTTAGGCGAGATCGAAAGGCCAACATAGATTCTACAGAGCGAACGTTTCCCGGAAGAGAGATAGACAGTAAACCATCAACGAATAACCCGACCCGTCCAGTAGTAACCAACGACCCAGCATCGACCGTCAGCGTTTATGCCACAGAGTCCTATACATTTTCACAGTCACACACACACACACGCACACACAGAAACTCTCGTACAGCGATACAAAGCTACGGTCTGGGTGTAGAAAGCATGCTCGCTAATATTAACTTATTTGTTAGATATTACCGACACGATACCGTATAATTGTACAGTATAGGCTGCTTTGTCTCTACTTCTGTAGCACACACAGACACACGCACACATGCACACACACACATGCACACACACAGACACACATGCACACACACATGCACCTACACAGACACATACACAAACACATGCACACATGCACACACACATGCACACACACAAGCAAACACACATGCACACACACATGCACACACACATGCACACACACATGCACACACACAAGCAAACACACATGCACACACACATGCACACACACATGCACACACACATGCACACACAGAAGCGCAGTCATGTCTACGTACAGCATGCGAGTATGAGACGGACGAAAGGATCGACCTAGGTTTCCTTTAGTCGTCGTCCTATGCGACAATACAGTAGTATAGGCGGCGAAGCGGACTAAAGGCCTATAGGACTAGGTCCTTGTCCTGGCGCCGCCACCCTAATCTCTCTCTCGCTCTCTCTCTTCCCTCCCTCTCTCTGTATCTCTTTCTCTTTCTCTGTCTGTCTGTCTGTCTCTCTCGCCTCCAGCTCTCTGTCTCTGTCTCTGTCTGTCTGTCTTTCTGTCTGTCTGTCTGTCTGTCTGTCTGTCTGTCTCTCTCTCTCTCTCATCCACATCCCCCAAAGGGCCGTGGATATCTGCAGAGGCCTCTCGGCCTTCGACGGTCAGTAGCGTCCGCTGCAGTGGACGGCGTTCAAGGCGGAAGAATGCCCCTCTTGACTGCCCACCGACCGACCGACGAAGCGACAGCGGCTGCGGCGGGCAGCACTCGGCCATCGGCTGCCGTGACTGCGGCGCTCCTCCTTACTAATTCGCCGACAGACCACCTAAGAGGAAAGCGCCATCTATCCGTTGCCTGAGTGCTCTATACCCCCCCACACACACCAAAAGAACCAATTTCACCCCTCCTCCTATTATGATCGCCTGGCTGCCGTCTTCCATTCCTCAATCCTTCTTCGACCACAATGTCGCCTAAATCATTGCATTATCCCATTCCACATACTATTCCAGTCTGTATCCAGGCCTTATATATATATTATATATTATATATATTATATATATATAAGGCTTTAGTATGCCTAACAGTAAGAACTGTAAAAAAAACTTCCTACCGACGTCAACGGCCTTTGATGCCATAAGATGTCGTTAAACTGTGGGAACACACGCACACGCCTGCTCTACACGCTGACCAGCGATACAGTGGCTGGTTTCCTTCTCCGTTTGCCGTTAGTCTGTCTGTCTTTCCTCTCCAGCTCCATCCAACCTTATTCCCTCCCTTCAGCCCCCCCTCCATCCACCCTTCCCGTTAGCTGTTATCCGAAGGCAATTACCTTTCAGACGAGCGCTTTGATTGCGGACGCTAAGACAGGCGAAGGGATCAACTATTCAAGTTTATTACAGGGATCGTCTATTTTATTGATGACACGTTAGCACATCGAAACATTGTCTTGGTTCTAAGGGTTGGGAGTTGTATTCCTGTAATAAAAGGATGAGTCGCCAATAAAGAACCGATCCCTTCAGTCGACTTCCGAGTGCTTGATCTCTATTATAGTTTCTATGTACTCGTTGAATGCTTTACGGTCCCCATCACTTCCGCTTATGACACACAGTCTCTCGTTTTCAATTTCCATAATTATGCCTCGAAAATCTTCGTCAACATTCTTTTCGTACCTTCTTGAATTCGTTTGGATTTTTAAAATTTAAGGTACTCAAATGTAGTTCGTAATTTTTGCGAACTTCTCAAATTTCGTAGTTCTCTTTACATACGTTGTTTTGAAAATCGATTTTAATCTTGTTTCCTGTATTCATACCTGATATGTTTGGATCTTTTGTTTAAACAAACATTAAAATCTTTTTAAAATGCTAAATTTTCCTCCTATAATTTTCATTTGTTTTTGCTGCATCGGTAAATATGTACCATCTTCTCAGTTGTTTCTTCCTTGTTTTTCGTATTTAAGTACTTATAACTTCCAAAATTCAGCAGAGTTCAGGTGAATGGGGTGAAATTTTATATTTTATTAGATCTACATTTTGCAACCGAACGAGTTATATTGAGACATAGCAGTTATGAGAAATAGCTGCTTAAAGAAGAAGGATGGGGATGAAGGGAATATGATTGATATCGTCGCGAATTGCTGCTGCATCTGGTGGTACTCAGTCTGATCAGATGGAAAGGGATTATTTTAACTGGCAGGTGCCAACCGGAATTGGTCACCACTTGGCGACGTCAGACTTTTTCAATCAGCACTACAACGCTTCGACTTGGATGTGGAGTGGAAATTGAGGCGACGGAGGAACATGGATGGAAGGGGTACTGGAGAAATGGTAGGACGATGAGCGATGGAGGGGAAGAACAAAATATGGAAGGAAATGAGTGGACACGGATGGATGGACAGAGGATGAATGATGGTCGGTGGAAGAAAAGAAAGTACAGGACATGGGCGGAAAAGATGAGATATTGAGTAGATGACGGTTGGAGGCAAATTAAGTAGATGACGGTTGGAGGCAAATTAAGTAGATGACGGTTGGAGGCAAATTAAGTAGATGACGGTTGGAGGCAAATTAAGTAGATGACGGTTGGAGGCAAATTAAGTAGATGACGGTTGGAGGCAAATTAAGTAGATGACGGTTGGAGGAAAATGAAACAGGATGGAGGATGATGGGTGGAATAAAAAGACAAAAGGATGGAAGACAACGACAGTGGAAGACAATGGTTAAAGATAGTGAATGAAATTCATGGAAGGAGAGATCAGAAGGTAAAAGATGATGGGTAGAAAAACGAAACCGCTTAGGAACAAATAAACTTGACGGATGAAAGGATAAGGTGGAATACTTTTATCAGAAATCTTAGAGTACGCTAAGTACAATATGTTGAATTAATATGGTTGGGTGTATAACATGATACTTGCGAGCTTTCGTCAAGTACATTCTTTTCACTTCACTTACATTCTTTTGAAGTGAACAACTGTCTGCAATCGTAAACAGTAAACCCTATATGCGGCTTCCCAATCATCTTCCCAGTTACTTGTTATTATAGACAATCAATAATCGAGATCGAACATGTCATAAACTCGCGATTTCTACATCGCCCAAAGAAAGCTAAGTAGCGGGAACCACCTTATTCGCAGGCGCTCAGTCAAAACAAAATCGATGGGCAAGAAGGGTTCGGTTCCAGGTTGTGATCTAAGAGGCAGGCAGGCAGGCAGGCAGGCAGGCAGGCAGGCAGGCAGGCAGGCAGGCAGGCAGGCAGGCAGGCAGGCAGGCAGGCAGGCAGGCAGGCAGGCAGGCAGGCAGGCAGGCAGGCAGGCAGGCAGGCAGAGGGCTACGGTAGGTGGTGTTTGGAATTCAGACATGCAACAAAAACATTTTTATTCATTCATTCAATTAATTATTCATTAATTGAAGTAATTATTCATTCAAGTAATTATTCATTCAAAGTATTTATACAGCGCCTTTTAAGAATATCTTCTCAGAGACAACAGCGATACAGCATGAGGCAACTGTGATATTCAGATTTTTAGCATAGCAAACTTAACATAAAGCCAGATAATATGATCACATAACAATAGCAGACATCCTAAAAAGGTGCTAAATAACCTAATTATTACATTACACGGCAAAACGTTAGAACGGCACTTAGCATAACTCATCCAACTCGCATTCCCCATGTGCTGCTTCTGTTGCCTTTTACTTCTGCTGCGGGTTTTGACACTCGCTCAATTTTTCTTAAAAGCAGCGATCGACCGATGCCTTGTGCATGTCTTGTTACAATGGCGCTACAGAAGTTTCACATTAGCTTTGATAAGATCAGTGTTTTCTATGCTGTCGGTATCGACCCACAAGTGGGTCGCCAGATCCAGTTAAGTGGGGCCCCAGTTAATCCCAGAAAATCATTTTTAGTCGATGACTGCAACGAGAAGGTGGTTCATGAATAGTGACTTAACTGACTGCCTCACAACTATAAAACCATGCCTGCAAGCAGAATGTTATTGACTAAATACACAGAACTATAGTAGTACTCATATAGAGCGCCCTTTTCACCTCGGCCGCGCTATGGCGTTATATAAATCTTCTTCTTCTTCTTCTTCTTCTTCCTCTTCTTCTTCTTCTTCTTCTTCTTCTTCCTCTTCTTCTTCTTCTTCTTCTTCTTCTTCTTCTTCTTCTTCTTCTTCTTCTTCTTCTTCTTCTTCTTCAACTACTTCTTCTTCTTCTTCTTCTTCTTCTTCTTCTTCTTCTTCTTCTTCTTCTTCTTCTTATTATTATTATTATTATTATTATTATTATTATTGTTGTTATTATTATTATTATTATTATTATTGCCATCACAATAATGCTAAAAATGGTTAGCTACACAGTTCTACTGTACTTTTTCACTCGTTAAAATGTCATTAACGCAGAATTGGGCCCACAATAACGCACTCATATTTAATGACTGGGTCTCGGCATGACCAGACATCATCCCTAGGTGGGTCCTGATGCCGGAAAGTTTGGAGACCACAGGATTAGATAAAGCAGCTTTGCATACATTATGGCACATTTACCGTTTATTCCGTATCCATTGCTATTTGTTTCGACCGCCTCGTCGCTCCCCTTCGCTCTGCATGGGCGGAGGTAGTGGAACTGCATGGTGGAACCGCTGGGAACAGCCCCTGCGATTTATCCTCCCAGCTGCGGACGCCTCCCTATTGTATTTGACAGTCGAAGCACGTCCTCAACTCAATGCGTTCTCTGCAGGGAGACCCGGATGTTGGCGTCGGCGTCAAACGAGAACTCACGACTCCTTCGGGATCAGCTCGGCCACATGCTGTGCAGAACTGGAAATAAGATTTACTTCCGGACGCCACAAGTTGTATGGACGACCAGCGAAGGGACGGTGACCCGAAGCCCTCGAGACCCCGCAACCATAGAGTCGCAGAGGGTAGTAATTGGAACAACGCCTCCATCTTCTTCTTGTCTCCCCTAAACAAGACCTACTCACACTTACTCAGACGCGGAATCTGCGTTATGGAAGGGAAAGCGACAGTATCACCGGGTGCCGTAAGGTTTCGAGTTAGTGACTCTTCTAATCTACGCTTAAACCTAACCAAACGGAAGGTCTTCTGCTTGTAAAGCTGTAAAGTTATAAAGCAACCTCGCACTTTTATTGCATCTTTATATTTATGCAGAAATTGTACAATGGCGATGCGTTAGACCTGGTAATAAATAAGAGGTTGCAGGGGTTAGACCATAAAGGATATCCCCGAAAATAGACCTACTTTGGACCTCTTCTTCCCCTTGTTCGCATTTATCTGCCGTTGACATTACCCTCTTCCGTCCCTTTTGCCCACACTTCCATGGAATACTTAGGCCTAGATAAGGCTGCTCTGTTGATCTTGCAGGGTTAAATGTGCTACGGGGTGGGTACCTTTATACTGCCACGTCAACAGGGACTAATTAGACCCAACGCTGTATGGACTGCTCTCCGACTGACGTTGTTGTTTGAGGTACCGACTGTATGTAGGCCTACTGAAAAACATTGTGTTATAAATTTAGATGCGGATGTCGGCAGAGGCTAGTTACACGTAGTTAGTTATTTAGTAACTTCCATCAAGCTGGCGTCTAATGCACAAGGCATCAACCGATGGGGCTTCAAAACCAAGCTGCAGTCAGGCCAGTATTCAGAGATCAGTCAAGTCCAGTGCAGCCTAGGGTGGATCGCAATTTGAAAGGCACGTCTTAAGTTGAGAACGACATGACATAAGCGACTGAGCAGAACGAGAACATATAGGAAGAGAGTTCCAAAACGTAGGTTCAGCAACAGAAAAAGTTTCCCCCTTGTCCGCATTTGACCGTATTTTGCTTATCCCTCCCTTCTCCTCTTTGCGGAAGTCCTTAATGTACGACCACAAAACAGGCATAGGAGAGTTAAAAGAGAAGTGTGGTAAACTGAAGAATGTGAGGAATAGCCAAACAAACTGGCATTCAATATGTTAAATATGGTTGGGTGTAGCACACGATAATTGCGAGCTATCGTCAACATGGCACTCTGTCCTCCTAGAAGAAATCGAACCCCGTCAAGTCTTCGTGTCATTTAGAATCGGCTGTTAACTGCTTTGTATGCATGCATGTATAGATTTATGTATGTATGCATGTATATATGTATGCATGTATATATGTATGCATGTATGTATGTATGTATGTATGTATGTATGTATGCATGTATATATGTATGCATGTATGCATGCAAATATGTGTGTATATATGCTTGTATGTATGTATATATATGCCTGTATATATATTAATTGTGTATGCATGTATGTATATTTTTTATGTATATATGTGTATGTATATTTTTGTATATATATAGGTGTATGTATGTATTTGTGTATTAATAACTTTTATGCATGTATTTATCAATAAACTTAATAAAGCGCCTTTTAGGTAACCTCTGAAGAGAGCTGCATGTGATATGTCACCGTTACAAAGTCGATGATGCGTGACGGACTGATGGTGCGTGTCGTAATGAGTGACACGCAACGGTTAACGTCGTTTCTAGTCGGATCGATTGTGCAAATCAGCGTGAATTTAATCGCCCAACGAAAACAGAGGAAATCTAAAGCATAGGACAAGGATGAAGCGCGCAAGACAAAACGACCCCAAGACTAAAGATGAATGGCATGTGACATAAATCGCGGATGAGTGACTTATAGGCGCTATATGAATGAACTGCGATAAAACAACTTGTGGTCATTTATTGATATCTATTTGCCACTATTTGTCAAATACGTCAAAATACGTCAAAATATGAGCATATAACTCCTGTGCTTAAATCTTTGCGCTGGCCTCAAGTTCAGCAAAGGATTTGTTTCAAAGTGGGATTTAAAGTTTATTAAACATTAAACTCTGGTCAGTCACAATACTTAAAATCAGTCCTTATCCCCCAGACTTATCATTATTCTGCAGGGTCATCTGATTGTCTTTCGCTGGTCATACCTACGACTAGAACTGTTCTTGTTGAACGGGCTTTTCGGTTGCTGGAGTTAAATTCTGGAACTCTCTCCCTATGTCTGTTTGTTCCGTTCAGTCATTTCTGTCATTTCGTTCTCAACTTAAAACTTACCTTTTTCAAATTGCTTATCCGCCGTAGGCTGCCTCTCTGTCTTGTGGACTGACCTTTTGGACCTGATTGCGGCTTGGCTTTGGTGCACCATCCGTTGATGCCTTGTGCATTAGACACTGGCGCATTTGAAGTTACTAATTATTAATATTCCGATCGCATACAGGTGCTGTCATTTTCCAGCGCTGTTTATAAGCGGTTCATAGTCTATAAACTTGTGTAATTTGTTTCGATCTTTGAACCTATCTCAGAAGCATTCCATAAACTAATCCGTTTTATTTTCTTTTAGTCTCAAGTAATCGAATCTGATCTTAAATTTAAGGCAATTTAAGGCAAAATTAAGGTTAAGAAGCAAATTAACGTAAGATAGTGTACCGATTTTCCTCAGAATTTAAATTTATTTGTCTTATTTATAGCAACTGTTCGATTGATATGTACAGTAGTACAGCTAAAGTTTAATTAAAAACCCAACATCGAGACATCAACACCGTCGATACAGTGAGCAGACGACAGTCTGACGGCGCGAGGGACAAGCGTGACAGACTGGGTTCAATTAGCCGGAGTCTGTTGAACTGTCAGGAAGGTTTTACAGAAAATCTCCAGTGACTTGACCAGAGTTAAGTCTGGTTAACTGATCGGTAGCTTTACTGAACGCTAAAATCAATGCGTTATCAAGTCGTCGATAGTCAACGATGATATCGGATGAACCGCAAGAACCTTCGACGGGAGCTTCTCTCCCTCTCCCCTCCCTCTTCCGAAAGCGCTTGAAGACCGTATTATTCCTCATTTTTTTGGGACGACGGGCCGGGAGCGCCTCTGATGAGGCTACCTTGAAGCGGCGCTTTACAGATTTACGATTACGATTACGATGAACGTGAACTTCCAAGTGTTCGATGCAAACAGCTGAAGTACTTCAAGACGTGACATCCGAGCTGCAAGTACGGTGCTACCTAACAAATGGGGGAAGGCGACTGAAGTAGCCGAAAGCCAATAGATAACTAGCACAAATTAATTCGATGCTGGTGCATGGGTTGAGCGGGACGCGGTGGTGTAGCGGTATGTTCTGTGCCTTGTAACCGGAGGGTCGCGTGTTCGAATCTACCTCAAGCCACTGCGTAGCGATCTTGGACAAGTTGTTCACCCACAATTGTCTGTGAGGAAGGCAACGGGAAACACCTGACTCATCTCATCCCTGGGTGGCATAAAGCCAAAGGACCTGCCTTCGGGCAGAAAACTCATCATCATTATATGGGTAGATTAGGATTGGATGGGTGAATGATTGAACTAAAGTAAACAGACGTGACATTATAGCTGTGTAGTTAAGTCATCAGTGTCTGACATTAAATATTTATTATAGCTGAAAGAGAGCGTAACTAACAGTGGACTAAATTGCTATACTCTTATCTCAACGACCAAGCTTACACATATTTTATTACATATATGTATTACAACGTTGTATTACATTGTATTTAAACCATTAGTGCCCAATGTCCGATTTTATGGCCGCTAGATCAAAAATCACATTAAATTAATTTTGCACAATGAGTACAATGAAATGTCGACCCATTGTGTTTCATGTTGAGGTGTTGATCAATCTGTTTGGGTTATAAACCGGCGCCAAAAACAGGTTGTCGGCTGAAAATTATGGTTTGAACATACCGATTACGTATTCTTAGCTGATGCAAATAAAATGGGGTGCGCAACAGCCTAGTGGTGAGCGTGCGGGACTGTCAATGAGAGGTCAGAGGTTCAAATTCCCGCCAGGGCAGAAATTTCTTTAGCGATTTTGAATCCATCTGCGCCCCAACCCAACTCAGTAATGATGAGTACACTACCCGTACACTGTCAATGGAACGATCAGACAGCGAGGGAGAGAACTAACCACCACCATCATATGCCGTGGCTAAAAAATGAAAGCAGTGACACTTCTTACCACGTGTTCAACGCGTGTCAGCCAGCACGTGATCAGCGCGTGCGAAAACATATCAATAACCCAGTGACATATACAAACGCTCGCTTAAAACTTGCTGACGAAGCAACGCAAAATTATGTTCAGAACTATTATTAATACAAACATATCGTGTTCTGTTACATAAGTAGCTTCAAACCAAATCAAAGAGGTGCCTTTTACTCCACAGTAATCGAGTTTATGTAATAAAATATTATGGTTTACTGAGTCAGACACTTTAGCCTAATCCAGAAAAATTCCGATAGTCAAGTGACGTTCTTCAGTAGATTTACTTATTTTATCGGTAAGCTTAAGATGCGTCATTTAGCTAGGCCGCTTATTTCTAAAACCAAACTGATCACCAAGAAATTATTTTTGAGATATAAAATACAACAGCCTATCGTAAACAAGCTATTCTAAGATTTAGAAAGTGGGGATAATACCGAAATAAGCCTCTAGTTAGAGACAACATGTGATTTATCACTAGACAAAATGCTAGAATCACCTCAACCATTTTAACTGGTCCGGAAATATGACTGAAATGCAATGTATTATAAAATATTTCAGAAAGTAGAGGTGCAATTTTCTCAGCGCAATTCTTTCTAACCATTGTTATCAGATCCCGTGCTATGCGTTTTTTTTATAAAGACTCTACGATAATAACTGTTTCCTAAGGTTTTACAGGGTTGAAATAAAGAGAGTGATTTATTTTGGAGGTACTTTTAGGCATCGAATATGCAGTAAAATTATCATTTATGCCTTCGCAAATAGCCCCATATTGCTACACAGCTGCAGCATCTACCCTACTTTAATGTCATTCTATAAATGCAACTGAAGAAGAAAACAACGACTTATAGTTATAAACGTATAAGTATTAACAGAAACTCACATTTGTGTATATATATATGTGCTTATTGGATTTACTGCTAAGTTATTTATGAGTTATTTTCCAGCCTAATATATATTATGTATATATAACCTAAATGTGTATGTGTACATGTACACATATGTATATATATACATGTGTATATATAAATGTGTTAAAATGTATATATGTTATTTTCCAGCCTATTATATATTATGTATATATAGCCTACATGTGAATGTATACATGTACACATATGTATATATATACATGTGTATATATAAATGTGTTAAAATGTATATATGTTATTTTCCAGCCTAACATATATTATGTACATATAGCCTACATGTGTATGTATACATGTACACATATGTATATATATATATACGTGTATATATAAATATATGTATATATATATATGAGATTTAGCGCATTCGGATGAGTCCAGTGGGATGGAGAGAGTACTGAGCTTAACCCACGATTAAGCGATGTCTATAGATTTCCAGCGTCGCTAGTGGATCTTCATGACCTGTGAAAGGTTCCTCATGACCGAACGACTCATCTCATCGCCAGCTCCTCTTCTTTCGAGTCGGCAGAGCACTTCCGCCTCGTTTCCCGCCAGTCACCAGGGGGCGCCTCGGTGCCAACTAATGACCACTGCTGGATTAGGTGGGGTTTAGTCCAGCGATTGCCGACACCACGGACCAACGGGTGAACCAGAGAACTACTACAACACCCTCCTGGGGTTCTGGCTCATCCGCTTGTGCTTGACTAAGACCCAAATCCGAATGAGGTTATCGAATCTGGGCAAAGAAAACGAAATTTCCAATGAAAGCAAATGTATGTTTGTATAAAGACTCGCATATAATGCAATGCAAATTAACACCACAGAACACGCCTGAAATTTGATAGCGACCAACTTACAACAGTTCTCAGGAACACTTTGTAAATGGGGTTGAAGCCAAGATTCAACTGAGCTCAACAGCAATAAGAATACAAAATGACACTGACTCTGACATCGATAGCGGTAATGCTATTACTAATGATAGCAATAGTGGTAGTAGTAGTAGCAGTAGTAATAATAATAATAGTAGCACTGATAACGATAACGATAACGGTGATGATGATGATGATGATGATGCAGATTACGATGACGACGACGATGATGATTATGATGATGGCGATGATGATTATGATGATGATGATAATACTATCGGTATTGTAAAATTGTGGCCTTAGCTTCCTAGTTTCTGGTAATGTGATATATGGTTTTTTAGCTTCCTAGTTACAATATAAGATGTACATGATGATGATGATGATGATGATGATGATGATGATGATGATGACGACGATGACGATGATGATGACGATGATGATGATGACGTTTTTATATTTATTTTGTACCGTAGAGTTTCTATATTTCCAGATGCATGCTCCTTTCTTTAGCTACGAAAGCAGCTTCCCTGAGGGAACAATTATTCCTCTCCCATAATTTGTATGCAACTTGCCTTCAGCCTCTTTATGAGTCCCTCTGCTACACTAGGACAATGTCACGGCTTATCATAAATTGGCAAGAGAACAATGCGGCGGTTCCAGTAGGCGGAAACAAGGCTACATATCACAATACCGTAAAATTAGAAAGCTAAGCCACATATCACGATACCGTAAAACTAGAAAGCTAAGCCACATATCACGATACCGTAAAACTAGAAAGCAAAGGCTACATATCACGATACCGTAAAACTTGAAAGCTAAGGTCATATAATTATCACAATACCGTATAACTAGAAAGCTAAGGCCACATATCACAATATCGTAAAACTAGGAAGCTAAGGCCACATATCACAATATCGTAAAACTAGGAAGCTAAGGCCACATAATATTACAGTGCTGCAATTATTACAATGTCGAGGCCAAGTCTGAACGTCGTAGATCCGTCCTCAACATTGGCAGCACATCCTTCCCTTCTCACCTTCTTTACTTAGTAATAGGTTCTTATATGTTAAGCCTCCCTTTAAACGCGACAGCATTATAGCGCTGTGTACAGATAGAAAGACATTGGGAAAGAAAAGATGGCAGCCAACTCCACCGAATGAAATCTGCTCCGAAGAGTTGATGATGATAATAATAATAATAATAATAATAATAATAATAATAATAATAATAATAATAACGCGATTCGGAGGTGCAGCTAGTCGACCTGTTTCCAGTGTGCCAACCAGGACGCCACAGCAGCTCTAGTTGCTCCAGCAACAATAGATTTGTATCATAATTGAAGTGACACAATAGATTTGTTTCATAATAATAATAATAACAATAATAATAATAATAATAATAATAATAATAATAATAATAATAATAATAATAGCGATATGTCACTATACAAGTAACTTTCAGAATATTCTTCTTAATGTTACAAGGATTCGGAAGGGTTCTTTGAAAAGCAGCAGACATCTCCGCCTGAAATCAGCATCTAAAGCATTTTGTCCTCGTAACATAGGATGAATTCCTCGTTCGCACCGATACTCTCCGAAAGTACTCAGTACTACTGAGGAACACGACGCGTATACAAAGCCGCTCGGTGTGAGGTCAGAGTACTCGGAGCAAAAACGGAAACAGCGTTAGTCACGTCGAAGATTTCTTTTAGAATAAGCCGAGCTCTCGTTTATCAAGTATACGACCACGCAATGTATGTATGACTCGCGCAACCTTTGCGATATGTTAACACAGCGTCGTGTAGTCTATTCGAAAATAAGTAAGTAAGTAATGCATTTGTTAACAAGCCATATATCCACAGACTGAGCGAGGAATCGTAGGGGTAGGTGGGTCACAGCGATCAGACAAAATTTACAAATAGGTCTTAAACCGCTTTACGAATATGTCTAGTGAGATACTGTCGTGAGTAATGTAAGCAGGAAGACTATTCCATATGGCTTGTGCAGAATTGCTGAATTCGCGTCGTGAGAAATCAGACCGATAGTCAGCGAAAGGTAGAAGGTTTTGTGTAGTTGATCGCAGATATCTGGATGGTAGGTAGCGCTGTAAGGATGATGACAGGTAAGCTGGTTGACTGGTCGAGAAAGTCTTACGTGTAAGGAAAGCTATCTTGTAGGTGATTCTGGAGCTGACAGGCAGCCAATGTAGATTTGCCGGTACATGAGAGTCGTGGTCAAACCTTCCGAAAACAGCTCGCGGTTAATTGCGGCTGCAATAAAGCCGAACGGAAGCCTACATATGGACCGAGAGGTATTTTCCAGGTGAAGGGAATAATCCTCCTCTGAGCATCGCAATAAGCGGAACCGAACCGTTGCATGTTTTTCCGCATGATAAAACACGTGATGCAGAAGGCATCATTAAGGAATACGCCGCTGTTATTCAGACCGAATGACATCCATATGTTCACCAAAGGTTGGCGATCCGAGGCCTCGTTGTCAACGACGGCGCGCGTCACAAATATATCGCCATGGCAACGAAGCACCATATCGACGATTTACGGAGACACGGGGTTACATTAGCAATGGATGAGAAAAGGATAAATGGCTGTCTCCGGCTCAGACGTGAAAGCCAGGGCAATAAAGAGGAGGTAAACAGGCGACAGGTATAGGCATTGAATGCGGAAACGACGATGCTAAGCCAATGCAGTTAAGCAGAGTCTTTTCAGTGCCTCTCCTTAGACGGCAAAGAAGCCGCGGCTGCAGAGGCTGGTTGACATCACTGAGTTCATTCCAATACAGTTAGCGACGGACCGTGCATTCCTTTGCCTAGCGTAACTCGGGGTCACGACCCAGAAGTTACCTCCACGGACTCTGTGGGGGCTAATTCAACCCTCCCCTCCATCTGTTTCTCTTCCAATCCTCCCTTCCTCTTCCAAGGAAAACGCAGATGGAATCACGTCGTTCGTCCTTAAGCGATGACGACGACGTCCTCACAATATGTCGGCTATTAGCAGTTGAGCGAGGGTGTATACGAAAGGGGAGGGGGAACCGAGTATTTGATTCAGCCTCTCGGTAGTTAGAGGCGCTTCTATTTTTCCTCTTCTCCTCTTCCTCCTTATCCTCGTAAAAGCTTTCTGATTGTCGGCTGTCGTCAGACGAAGCTGTGCTTGCTCTGCTGGCTTTGGTTTCCTTTAGGGACCAGGAAAAATTGAATGCAGAGGAGGAGGAGGAGGAGGAGAAGAAGGAGGAGGAAGAGAGGAGGAGGAGGAGGAGAGGAGGAGGCGAGGAGGAGGAGAGGAGGAGGAGGAGAGGAGGAGGAGGAGGACAGCAGCAGAAGGAGGAAAAGGAGAAAGACACAAGAAGAAAGAAGAAGGGGATGGACTGAGGATGAAGAGAAAAATGAAAAGGAGGAGAAAGAAGAAGAGAAAGAAAAGGGGAAGAGGAGGAAAAGAAGGAAGAGGAGGAATAGGAGCAAGAGGAGAAAAAGAAGAAAGAGGAAGCGCAGGAGAATGAAGAAGAGGAGGAAAAAGAGGAAGAGAAGAAGAAGGAAGAGGAGGATGAGGAGGAAAAGGGGAAGGGGAAGGAAGGAAAGGTGATAAAGAAGATGACACGAAGAGGAGAAAGTCATGAATCGGAAGGAGTAGGGATAAGAAGAAGAAAAAGGAAATTAGGGAGCACGAATAGAAATTGAACTGGATTAAAATGCAAGACAAACAAATATTTTATCATATCTGTCTATAATAGACCGAAATATATTGACTGATACACTAAAAAGTGTAGATTTTAAAGAAAGACAGACATACATACATGCATACATAATTACATACATTTTTTACTTGCTTACATACATGCACACACACATATATATATACATATATATATACATACATACATACATGCATTCTTACTTATTTACTTGCACACATATTTACATACATACATATATAAACACATATGTACATACATACATAAATACATACATAAATGCATACATACGAACGGACTGGTAGCAAAGAGAATGCATTTTATTCGGTAGATGGCAGATCAGTTTCATGCCTATCAAAACTCTGGGAGTTTTGCGAGAATATGGTTGAGCTTAGCAAGAATGCTGCTGGGCTTAAGACCGAGAGCTGGAGGCAGCGTGTTATCCAAACAGATCTTCTCGAACTCTATTCAATGTAATAAAACGACAAGAAGAGACTGGATCGATAGACTACAGCTAAATATGTTAATGACTCGTTGTAGCTCGTTTGTTCATTCATTCGTTAGTTAGTTAGATACTTAATATAGCGCCTTTCAGGTACCGCACAAAAGCGCTGTAGGAACGCTGTAGAGGTTCACAAAAATGGCTGAGAGGTGAACTTCGAGGCTTGTGGTCCTGTACCTAGGCTAGTTGGACAAGTTGGAATATAGATGAAACGACAGCAAGATAGTCGCAAATTGAGGAGATAAGACTTTCAGATGGTCTGCATGAGCACTGGTATTTGCATAAACCTATCTCAAGACTTTAAAATAAAGCAGATTTAATGATGAGTACATCATGATGCGCCATCTGTTGATGACCTGTCAACTGAACGTAGTTCATCGTGTTGTAGCAGGTCGTTTTGATTTAAGCATTCTGACACTTGGATCTTGACCTGAAACAGAACCCTTCCTGTCTATCGATTTTGTTTTGACTGAGCGCCGGTGACTAAGCTGGTTTCCGCGATTTAGCTTTCGTTAGGCTCAGT